>JAJTWR010000302.1:422500-425000 GCA_021613335.1 Whitmania pigra
ATATTTAAATTGAATAATTTTAATTCATACTTAAATTGAATAATTTTAATTCATATTTAAATTGAATGTTTTAAATCGCAGATGAAAGAAAATTGAAAACCTTAAAACGTGTTCATGCAGCTCATCCGATGTATTGTCACTTTTGGTTATTTATTTTATTTTAGTTTATTTATTTATTCATAACATTTAATTCATTCATAATATAAATTTTTTATTCATTCATTCACTTACTTATTTATTTATTTATTTATTCAGTACCTACGTCAGAAATCTTGGTCCCGTAAATTACAAGATAATTTGGTAATGGAAAAGGAAAAAAAAGATTTTAAATCTCTTGCGGGGTCCCAATAAATTGTAGGCAGCACCCTATGGCCTCGCCCCTCACTCCTCAATCCCCCCCTTCTCGACTGCCCCGTCTATATTTTTCTTTCTTCAACGGAGACCGTAGACTCGATTTACAAATTAAAAATAAACAGAAAACAGCGTTGGATGGTTTTAAATCGCAGAATTTCATTTTCAAGATTTCGAAGTTAAATTTAGAAACCTGAAGGTCATTAAGATGTCAGCAGCAGATCAGGTTTTCATCACGTGACGTGACCTCTGCCCTTCGCATTAATGGCGCATTAAGAGTCCAAATACTTGGCTAATAAAAATGCGCTACATGAATTGTCAAAACGATCAATTTGCAATGAATTGCCGTGAATTGTGAATTAATATTTATAGGTTTAATTGTGTTTTTAATTAGTTTAAAATCATCATTATCATCATCATTATTATTATTATCATCATCATCATCATTATCTAATATTTAATATTTATTAAATTTTATAGTATTTATTAATAGTATTTAAAATAGTATAAATATTTTTGTTTTTAACTAATGAAAATGTTAAGAAACTCACCGAGAACAAGAGAAAAATGTTGAAGTCTCAAAGGAGTCGAATGAAAAGCTTTTCAGTTTCAATTTCGAAATTCGAAATAAACTTTCAAAATTAATTATTTAATTTTTTTAAATTTCTTTTTCCTTTTTAATTCCTAGAAATTCCGAACTTAAAAAAAATTATCCAGAGTGTTCGATGTCATAATAATATAATTGAATAAAATAATAAATATTTAAATACATACGCATTTCTCGTGATTGCAAATGATTTTATTGATAATAAATAAGAATTTAATTCACTTATTACGCAGATTAATTATTCAAACAGTTGCATTTTATACATAAAATTACCAGAGACAAATTAAAATTCATATTATTTGAATATTAATTCAAAGATTGAATCTTCTTTACGGCATAGACTGAATTCATAATTATCAGAGATATTTCACAATAATTTTTCAAAATCACTCTTTATAATTTTCCTTCACAAATCTCATAATAATTCTTGAAAAAATTAAAATCCAAAATTATCCGTCATTATTATTATCCCTCATAATTATCTCGTAAAATTATCCACGATCATAATTAATTACCAATCATAATTATCCTTCACAACTTCCCGGAAACGTCCTTGGAAACAACTTGGCAACAACTCACCGTCTGTCGCTAATGACTCGATTCTCTCCAGCGTGCATCTTTATAACAAGACTCACTGCCTCATATCGTCTGCATCTTCCAGCGCCATTATTTCCCGCGGTTTTTTAACCCGTTGCGGTCCGACCACTCAGGGGAGGGGTCTTCTAAAAATATCGACCGAACCAAACTGCTTTTCTCTCATTGGTCGAGCATTGATCATTGCCTATTCATACGGGTTCTAATTTTAGATCTTAGAACTTCATTCAACACTTCAGGCTTAACGGTGCAGATCTCACGATGATAATGATGATGACGATGATGATGATGATAATGATGATGACGATGATGATGATGATAATGATGATGACGATGATGATGATGATAATGATGATGACGATGAAGGCAACGTGGCTGACGTACATCCGCGTGGTTACGTCACACCACACTTAGGGGCCAATAAACCACGCCGGCTCTCTTATTCACCAGTCTGGGGAGTGTCAGTGTGACAGTCAGTCCCCTATCCATTGATAATATGAGGGGGGGTTGGAGGGTTGGTGGTAGGGGGGGGGGGTTATTTTTCCCGGAGGTATTCGTTCGTTAGTAAACAGGAAACAGGCAGGGCAGACGTCGGGGCAATCATTATCATTATCATCATCGTCGTCGTCATCATTATCATCATCAAAATCGTCGTCTTCGTCACGTTTTAAACGGCGTCATAAATCACAAATGGGGCGTTTAAATTTACGACTCCGAAAATTGTTCGAGAGCCAAAATTTCCACTTTCGTTTTCAACTTTCGAATGTTGTAATCTCGCCAGCAGGGATTCCCCAACGACCGGATGATTTCTCGACAGGTTACAGCTGGGAGTGGGTTGTTGTTGTTATTGGGGGCAAACTATAAACTTTGAACTAGTGATCAAGGTCAAAAGTTTGTTGTTGTTGGTGCCAACAAAGGATGATGTCGCCGTCATCGTCATCATCAAGA
>JAJTWR010000302.1:427500-510000 GCA_021613335.1 Whitmania pigra
ATTAGGGATGGACAAACAATTTTTGTCAGTCACTGTTCCTAACCCTAACCCTAACCCTATCTAATACGCTAGCCCTAACCCTATCCCTAACCATGACTTAATTATTCGCTTTTAAAAGTTGCCTTGCCTTTGCCACATTGAAGCTTACTTCATGAAAACAGTTTAATCTCTGAAAACCCAACAACCATTTTAGTTTACCATCTCTGCATTATCATCGCAAACCAGCCAGTCAGCCAATCACAATCGTCGCCCAAAATAGCCCTGTTAATGATTGGCTGACGAAATAGATGAATAGCAACGAATGAATATCATAGGACAATAATTCACGTGTCCGGCTAATAGCCATCGCCGTTGAACAACATTCAACTGATAAATGGCACGCTTAACATCATTGCCACGATATTTAGAGAAATTGTTTTTGGGGGAGAAAATTTTTCCATGCCTCCTGCCTCTCTTGCCAGTCCCAATTTCAATTTCGAGGAAGGTCATCATCATCGTCGTCATCGTCACCGTCAACATCATCATCATGAATTGATGGATGGATAGAAGGGCGAATGGTTAACTTGTAGCGCTTTTAAAACTCCCGAAACAAAACTGTTGAAAGCATACGAACCCTATAATACATGTAACTATTATTTATTGATTCCAGTGGTTAACTAATCCCTTCCTAAACTGGGAATCGAACCCAAGACAAACCATCCGAACCTAAAAGATCTTTATTGAAAGACCGAATCTTGGCTTATTGTTGATTTGCACAGACTGCGTCAGAAACACCTGACGCCAAAAATTAGGACGTATTTCTTTCCTGGAGAAGAATCTTAATTGGCTATTGTTGGACCAAAAGGTTGTCGGTTCAACTCCCCGATTGTCTCTGTTGGAAACGTGATTAATCTTGTGATTAGGGTTAGGGTTAGGGTTTATGCTAATGTCAAGGTTAGGTTCTGTATGAAAGAAAGGGAATTCATTTGGCAAACAGTTCTATTGTGTAACAGTTCCACCAACAACATTAAACGTGCTATAAATGTAATGACAAAAACAGGCGCCAAAAACATCAACAATGTCACTAGTAATAACAATATTCATCAATCCGTCAATCCATCCATCCATATATCAATCCATCCAGTTACAGATATTCATCTGCAATAATCTGATTTGAGGGCATTCTGAGATAACGCGCAGTAGTTTATTAGACGCACCTAGATTTGTGAAGAGCTTGAATCTGTTTGGAAGAGATAGATGACTGATCGTGGAATTGGAGATTTTGCAAAGACTGGAATGATCGGCTGGAGGAGTTGATTGAATTGTGATTGATCAAATGATTGATTGATTAACTGATTGATTAACTGATTGATTGATTAATTGAAACAGATTTTGTACAATGTTTCACGCCATGTTAATAATTCAGTTTAATTTAATTAATTGAATTATTAACTATTAACTAATAATTAAATCTAGGTAATTCAAATATTATTATTTAATTTTGTTATCTTTATACATCATTGTTTGTAATAACAAATATTATTTAAAATCTTATCTTTTTTTCTTATAAACAAAAACAAATAGTGGAAAGTATTCCTCCAATATTGTTGCTGTGCAAACAAACCACAACTTGACTCACCGCATTGCAGTGAACTTTGCTTAACCCCCTGAACTCTCCAAAAGGTTGAATATTATTTTAAATAATTTATATAAGTATTATTTATAATAGTTAATCGATAATCCTTATAAATAGCCAGCCATTGAAATTATTACAAATATTATATAGATTGATGGTTTAAATTTATTTGAAAATCTTGAATAAATGAGCTGATGATTGTGCATTCGCCGGGTTGTTTGAGTGAATTTAAATGCATGGATGCATCCTATAATGCAAAGATGCATTAGGGCAAATTCAGTCAGAAATTATATCAATATCTCCCCATCGTCATCAACCCATTCACGAACATCACACCAAATGCTACTCATTCCAATTAACATCGCTAGTCTAATCAACCAATCATCCATAATCTATGCACCTATCCATTCATTCATCCACTCACCCATTCACCCACCTTTCCATTCACCTACTTATCCAACCATCTACCTACCCACCTTTCCATTCAGCTACTCATCTACCCACCCATCCATCCATCCATCCATCCATCCATCCATCCATCCAACCATCCACCCACCTTTCCATCCACCTACTCATCCACCCATCCATCCATCCATCCATCCACCCAACCATCCACCCACCTTTCCATCCACCTACTCATCCACCCATCCATCCACCCATCCATTCACCCAACCATCCACCCAACCATCCACCCAACCATCCACCTACTCATCCATCCATCCACCCAACCATCTTCTCCAGCCTGGCCGCTTTCTCTCGCATCGTCTTATCTCCTCCCTTCCATCTTAGCCCTGGCTGATACCGGCACTCTACCCAATGATCCAGTCCGCGCCATAAAGAGCCCAATAGTTAATTGAATTTTGGAGATAGCAAATACCACGAGCCGACGTAACTTATTGGTCGCCGGCTCTTTCCTTCATAAAACTCATACGAACAATTTTCCATGCGGGAGAGTAGGGGATGTGAGGGTATAATGGGTCGAGAGTTTAGAGAGTGTGACGGTTTAAGGGGTAAGGGTTTAGGGATGAGGGTTTCTGGGGTAAGGGTTTAGGGGGGTAAGGGTTTAGGGGGGTAAGGGTTTAGGGAGTGTGATGGTTTAGGGGGAGCGAGGATTTAAGAGTCAACGGTTTAGGGGTGAGGGTTTAGGTAGGTATGAGGGTTTAGGGAAATGGTGTGTGGGTGGACATATGGTTGTAGAAAAATTACTAAGCGTATTTATATCATTAAAGACGGTGGCAGTTTGTGGAATTCTTTGCAATCCAGTTCAAATAAAATAGTTTACATTCATATATAATATAATTATAATTTTTTTAAATTAATATAATTATATATATATATATATATATATGTATATGTATATGTATATATATAATAGTAATAATGCATAAGCCAACCTCCTCGTCTAAACAAAAACAATTGCCATTCACAAATTCAACCCTGACACTAGGTCATGCGGAAATCGTGGCATAAATATCTCCATTGCCATTGGACGAGAGGGGGCCGTTTGTAAGGTCACGTGAAAGCGCGATGCTGTTATCCTATTGGCTCTTGTAAATGTTTATTCTTACACCTTGGGATATAAACATTGAATGTGAGTGGCGAATATATGTGTGAAATATTTTATTGTTATTGGAAATTATGTTTTGGTTTCTCTTATTATTTATTTTTTAAAATTCTGAAATAGAGATACAAAGTACGAAGATATTATTTTAATTTTTGTTTAAACATCAATTTCATTTGAATTGATTCTGCGGGTCATTAATGTATTTTTGTTAAAACGTCTAATTTGTTTATTAAGTAATACTAATTATTAAAATAGTTATTATTAAGAAATTATAATTTTTTTATTATATTAAAAATATTTTTGATTTAATATTAATATCCAATATTTTTAAATTATTTTTTCATTTCTTTTTTTCACGAATATTTGGCAGAAATTCGATGAATAACGGACGCATAGTTTATTCCGCTTTACGAAGTAGTAGATGTTTAAGTGGCGGTAATATTTGAGTCATAAAAAAATGTTTGAAAGGGACAGAATATTTATCCAAATGCGTATCATTTTTGTCAATATTTCGTATCCTCGTATCCATCATCATCATCATCATCATCATCATCGTCATCATCATCATCATCGTCATCGTCATCATCATCGTCATCATCATCATCACCCCTACAAAGACCATGACAAAGACTATCGTCACCACCACCATCCTCAATCATCGTGATAGTCATCGTCATAATTATCGTCATCAAAATTGCCACCATCATTCCACCACAGTCTATGTAGTCGGGAATGATCGCATAAAACCCGTGGCAATGTTGTGACCATGTTCACGAAGATATTGGAAACTTTTGAAGGAAGCATTTTGATTGGGCCATGAAAATCTTTAGAACTGACATCTCTATTTTTCCACCCCATGTTATTTGAGGTAAGAGGGGGGTAGGTGGAGTTTGGGTAGAGTCCCCCTCCCCCAAGGAATCAATTGTGGTAACTCAGAAATTATGACGAGAAAGTTATGTATTTTCATAAATTATTTTCGATTATATTTTCATCACTTTGTGGTTTCAAAGAACTAGGTGGTTTAATATTAAATGAACTTTCATAATTTTCGTTGTATATTTTTATCACTTTGTTGTTTCAAAGGTGTTTAATATTAAATGAATTTTCATAATTGTCGTTGTATAATTCAGCATATTAAATTCGTAACTTGAATAAATAATTTAAAAATTGTTTGATAAAATTCTTGAGATGTCCTTAGAAAATGTTCATCTATTTTGTTGGAATTGAAAAAAAAAAACTAAATTACGAATAAAAATATTTTCTAAGTGAATTCTCCAAAAAAGTCGAAGTGTCAAAAATTCTTTTCAGAAAATCCAATAAAGCTTTTGACAAGAAGTAATTAGGAATTAAAATTTAAATTAAATAAACGAAGTCTATCATTTCAACCGTTTAAATTTCTATTAAATTATTATTATTTGCTAGAAAATTCAGCGACAACAAATAAAAATAAAATTGTATTTATCCTTTCACTTCCAGACATTACATTGGAAGGGTCTCGCCGTGATCAGCGGTGCATAAATTAGTGGCAAAAAACCTCCACGCTCTACTGAACTGGTGAGGTTCATATGCAAATGCAGTCCTGAGCGATGATGCATCTAGGATTCCGAGTCCAGTTTTGTGGCAGTCTCTCTTCTCCTTTAGATCCGTCCTTCCCTCTGTCTGTCTGTCTGTCTGCCTGTCTATCTGTCCGTCCATCCCTCCATTCAGCCAGCCATCCATCCGTTCATCCAACCGTACATCAACATTGTTTGTCATGGAGACTTTGTGATGTGTTTAAACAAATGTCGTGTTAAATATGTTTGTAATTATTTCAATTACTTAAAATAGCCTAACATTAATATGAAATAATGATAATAATCATCATCATCAACATCATTCATTATTCGAGCAATAAATGGAAGTCATAGAGAGAGCGTCGGTCGTGGAAAGCTCGGTGAATTGTTGAATTGCTGATTGATTGACGGAGCATGATTGAAGGTCCTTCCATGCATTTGATTTATTCCCGCCGAGCACAGGTCACGTGACTGGGAAAACTCTTCGGAAATCGATCACCTGGTCGGCAGAGTTGGAGAAGAATGAAATAGGAAGGCTGGTGAAATTAAGATGAATTATCATAATCAATCGATAAATTATCATAATCAATCAGTAAATCGCACGTTATGAATTAAATCGATTAAGAATGTGGTAGGTGCAAAGAAAACCCGTTAATTTTAAAATGCAATTTAGTACGATGCATTAAAAATATTTAATTTTTTTTGTTATCATATCCATTCATTTACATCCATTGCCGTTCGTACATTCACAAGATGAACTTGATTTTCAACAGATACATTTTGATGATCTTAAAAATTAAAAAAAACTTTATCTCTATTTATAAAATATCATTCATTCAAAACAACTAGACAGCAGAATGTAAGTATTATTTTGCAGCAAAATCACCAATGTTGAACAGGTGAGTTTCGAACGCCACACCTCCGGTTAAGGAAGAATAAGCTTGTCTTCACAGCCTAATTGATAACGAAATATCAAAGATATATTTTGATCGCTAGGGTTGCCCTGGCGAATAAATGGGAAAATATAGAAGTTTTTAATCCGATGATCTCCAGGGCTACTTCCGCGCTTATAAAGTCGCTAATTATTATTTATTGTTGCTATGTTTTTATTTTATTGTAAATTATTTGTTTAATATGAATAATAACATAATAAAAAAAATTATTAATCATTTGAACGGATATGTTGTTTAAATATTACCGATAAAAAAATGATAACAAATATAATTATAATAAATATAATAATAATAATAATAATAATAATAATAATAATAATACCGGTCTAAAGCAGAAATTAGCCATTTTATGAAGATATGATATTACGTTATTATGAGAGTTAATCAAAGTTTTAATTTGATACACCATTTATACATCGCGCCTACCCGAGGGTCTGTCTTGTTGCGAACATACGACACATCTTACGACACATAACGACTGTTACTACCGCCGCATGCCGGAACGCAACCCATTCGGCCAACCTGCAATCCCAATACGTTATGAGAATTACTAAAATTTTAGTACGCTATTTAAATATTGCCTCAAACGTTGTAAAGTAAACTCCAAAAGTCATTATAAAAATCAGATTTATTAAATTAATCAGTTTTAAATGTCAAAGAATTCGACTTTGCGAATAATTTGTAAAAAATACTTTAACGCCATTTCTATCACTTTATGGTTCAATGGCCTGGGTTAATTGTTATTTCGTACGATTAAATTTAAACCACAAACACTACACAATTTAAATGTTATTACGGCATAAATGAATTAGCTCGTATAATAATATTATAATAATTAAAATGATGATTAAAACCAATTTTATGATTGTCCTGTAAATCTACCTGACACGTGTTCGTTATAATAAAAAATAAATAAGACATTCGATTCGATATAACATTGCGTGCATGATTCTCAGTTTCACATACCACATGGGAAGTTTCTCTGAATTTAGTAAACAACTCGATCTCCCACCAGGTAAGCAATCGCCTTTTCGATGAAAATATTTTCAATCAGGTAAGCAATCGCCTTCTCGATGAAAATATTTTCAATCGGAAATCATAAATCACGTTTTTGCGTGTTCATAGGGAATATGCGAGAACTGAACCTTATAAATTCCTCTCAATGTTCGGTGTTGTTGTCAGTAATTACTGCTCTTCAAGATGTTCTTCTTGTTCTTTATCGTCCTGGCACTCCTTCCTTATCAGGGATTTGGACAAGGCTAGTTACTTTTTTAAATAGTATATATTTATATAGGATTATTAGTATTATTAAATTATTGTTTATTATATTCATTTTTTTAATTTTTCAAAAGTGTTGTGTTCACGTGTTAAAGTTTTGTTTTAAAGCTATTTGAGGCGCCTTTCTAGGCTAGGTAATCAATAGCCCAAATTGCCTAACATTAAGGTTTGCATTTAAATTGACATTTGCAAATGACATTTGAAAATTAAAATCGGTAAGCCAAGCTGTCCAGAGTGATTAAAAAAGCAGGTTCATTTGGTTCGTTAGAATGCTTTTCTTGGTGTATTTTTTTTTCTTTGTACTCCTTCCCTATGAAGGATTCAGTCAGAGTGAGTTTACTTTTTAAATAACTTTAGTTATGGTTTGAGATTCAAAACTCGATTAAGTTATCTTTCAGATTCTTTATGTTCAATTTAATTTTATTTTTAATTTCAGAGTGTGGATTATGTCCAGAAGGCTTCACCCACTTCAAGCAGCAGAACAAGTGCTACAAGGCTTTCTCGACGAAGGCAAATTGGGACGAAGCTCTGATGAACTGCGATAAGTTGGGTTCCCATCTTGTGACCATCACAAGTGCTGCCAGCAATAACCCACTGAAAGAAGTTATCGACCCGATAAAGGGTATTGTTGTAAACATTTAGTGGTTCTACAATTATTTTGGTCCGATTATTTGTACTCATACCTATTATTTCTTAATTTAATTTCATTTTTTGTTCAAGCGTCCTGCATGAACCCGGCCGTTACCCAGCCTGCGTTTTGGACTGCCGGGAGAAAAAAGTGCTCCAATGGTCCGTTCACCTGGGTCCCCAAACGTGATATCAAGATGGAGATGCTGTATACAAACTGGCTCCCAGGAGAACCCAATAACGCTAAAGGAATTGAAGAATGCGTTCACTTCTTGGCTGGCGATAGCAATAATCTTCTCTGGAACGATACTCCCTGTGGATTGGCAAACTGCTTTGTCTGTGAAGTAGATTTATGAAGGCAAGGCAAAGACTCAAGGATTTAAGGACTATGCTGTTCTTTGGAATTTTCACCTGGTTTCAAATTCCAAATTAACTTTTAAATATACTCATGTTAATTTAAATTATAAATTGACGATAATTATTTCTATGCATTTTTTGAAAATAAATTTGAATGCATTCTTTTAAACAGTTTTTTGTTTGTTGTTGAAATGATCGGAGTTTGTAATCAACTCATATTAATTTTTAAATTTCTTAAGTATGGCTTCACCTGGAATTAATATTGAATTAACTTTTTCGAAAAAAGTATGAAACTTCTTGATATTGCTAATAAGCGTATATTTGATTTCAAGAAGCTTTATTCTTTATGACGAAAAATTTAGAAATATTGGAAGCGACAGAAATTAAATCGTTTAAAAGTTTAAATGGTCTGGGTTAACTGTTATCTCGTTCGATTAAATGTAAACCACAAACACTACACAATTTAAATTTTATATTTTAATAGTATTATAATAATATTTTAATAGTATTATAATGATGATTACATCCAAATTTATGATTGTCCTGTAAATCTACTTGACGTCTGTTTGTTATAATGATAAAAACAATGTTCTTATTCCAATTCAGAAGGCGATAACTGACTGCAGCAATGTTTTCGTTTTGTTATCCGAATGACCATCGATTCTAAGGTGGATTTACATATGTAGGACATTCAATTCGATAAAACATTGCGTTCATGATTTTCAGTTTTACATACCACATTGGAAGTTTCTATGAATTTAGTAAACAACTCGATATCCCATCAGGTAAACAATCGTCTTCTCGATGAAAATATTTCAGATCAGAAATCATTAATCACGTTTTCGCGTGTTTTTTTGGAAATATGCGAGAACTGAACCTTATAAATTCCTCTCAATGTTAGTAATTACTGCTCTTCAAGATGTTCTTCTTGTGCTTCGTCGTCCTGGCACTCCTTCCTTATCAGGGAATTGGACAAGGTTAGTTACTTTTTTATATAGTATATATTTATACAGGATTATTAGTATTATTAAATTATTATTTATTATAACCATTTATTTAATTTAAAAATTATTCAAAATTGTTGTGTTCACGTGTTACAATTTTGTTTTAAATCTATTTGAAGTGCCTTTCTTATAAAAAGGGCAGCTAAGGCATAGATTCTTGCTTTTTGGACTGAAGCAAAAATAAAAGATGCGTTACATAATGCATACTAGAATAGTATTATTTATGACAATATTAATATGGGAAGTAATAATAATAATAATAATAATAATAATAACACCAAGAAGTAGAAAAATAAAAATAATAAATTTATAATGATAAATGTAATAGAGGTCACTGATTCAAAATATTGATATTTTAAAATCGATCGGAAACCGGTCTTCGAACAATTTGTAGAGCCAGCCAGTCGATCGATATTAACTTCTCGAATTATCAGCCAGCGCAGTTTCTTTACCCGCCCCAACCATTTCTGTCCAACTTAATTCTAACTACTTTCCCGTAAAGGCAAAGTATACAAGCATTTTGGTATTATTTATTAAATTAAATATTAACAATAAAATCATTTGTTTCTTCCGATTATTTATTTTAATTTTACCTACAATTGTGGTGACTAGTTTAATTCAGGTATAAAATCAAGTGTCTAATGCACACTACTAGTCAACTGGTATGCCGCTGGTATGCACGTGCTAGGTAATCAATAGCCCAAATTGCCTAACCTTCAGGTTTGCATTTAAATTGACTTTTGTAACTGACATTTGAGAATTAAAATCGTTGAGGTAGGCTCTCCAGAGTGAGTTTGAATATTGATAAAAGCAGACGATTCGAGCTCTGCTAGTTCATTTGGCTCGTTAGAATGCTTTTCTTGGTGTATTTTTTCTTCTTTGTACTCCTTCCCTATGAAGGATTCAGTCAGAGTGAGTTTACTTTTTAAATAACTTTATTTCTGGATTGAGATTCAAGCCTCGATTAAGTTATATTTCCAATTCTTTATATTCAATGTAATTTTATTTTTAATTTCAGATTGTGGGTCATGTCCAGCAGGCTTCATCTATTTCGAGCAGCAGAACAAGTGCTACAAGGCTTTCTCGACGAAGCTAAGTTGGGACGATGCCCTGAGCATCTGCGGACAGTTGGATTCCCATCTTGTGACCATCACAAGTGCTGCTAGCAATAACCCACTGAAAGAAGTGATCGACCCGATAAAGGGTATTGTTGTAAATTTATTTATTTACTGTATTATTATTACTATTCATTATGTATTTGGTGGTTCTAAAATTATTTCGTTCAGATTATTTTTTACTCGTACGCATTATTTGTTAATTTAATTTCATTGCAATTTTTTTTTGTTTAAGCGTCCTGCATGAACCCGGCCGTTACCCAGCCTGCGTTTTGGACTGCCGGGAGAAGAAAGTGCTCCAATGGTCCGTTCACCTGGGTCCCCAACCGTGGCATCAAGATACAGATGCTGTACACAAACTGGCTCCCAAGAGAACCAAATAACGCTAATGGAATTGAGGATTGCATTCACTTCTTGGCTGGCGATAGCAACGCTCTCTCTGGAACGATACTCCCTGTGGATTGGCTAACTGCTTTGTCTGTGAAGTAGACTTATGAAGGCAAGGCAAAGGCTCAAGGTTTCAAGGACTATGCTGTTCTATGGAATTTTCACCTGCTTTTAAATTCCAAATTAACATTTAAATATACTCATGTTAATTAAAATTCTAAATTGACTATAATTAATTCGGTGCATTGAAAAGAAATTTGATTGCATTCTTTAAAGCAATGTTTTGTTTGTTGTTGAAATGATCGGAGTTTGTAATCAATTCATATTAACTTTTAAATTTCCTAAGTATGGCTTCACTGCGATTAATATTGAATTAACTTTTTCGAAAAAAGTATGAAACTTCTTGATATCGCAAATAAGCGTATATTTCATTTCAAAAAGCTTTATTCTTTATGGCGAAAAATTTAAAAATATTGGAAGCGACGGAAATTAAATCGTTTAAAATTTTGCAACAAATTTTCACTTATTCGGATGGTCCAATAAAGCTTCTGCACTTTGGGTTAAATAAAAAAAATCATTTTTTAAGTGTTCTTGGGAATGTTTATCGTTTGCGATGAAAATCAACATATCGATCTCACAAATAAAGCAGTTTTCGTTTTCACAAAACATATCACTCCACCCGAGCTTGATTCTTTTATCAACGACAATCTGCAGGCACGTGTTTCCGCCCAAGTTATCCGGTTCATCGGGAAGCCAATTCGTGAAATTCATGTGAATCCTGATTCCATTTTTGGGTGCCCAGACAAACGGAGTAATGGAACACCTTCTTCTTCCAGCCGTCCAGAATGATGGTTGATGGAGGAATTTATTTACGCAGCCGTCGTGGTGAGGTTAGTGATAAATGGAAAAGATGAGATGGTTGATGAGGCGATTGATTCGTGGATTTTGGTAATCTTTGAGATGAAAAAAGAGTTAAAAGAATTGACCAAGTTTGAGCACTCATTGTTGGTATAATATTGAGGAGGACGGCTGTGAAGCAATTTGTGAAGAGAGCGCCACATGGAACGGGGATTTACATCAGACTTGAGTTCTTCCTTGATGGAGGAGGCCCTTGAGTTTAGGATTGCAATCTTGGCTGTTTCCTTGGCAGACTTGTAGAGTTGCCTGGCGACGTCATTGCGTTGACGAAGGTAGAGACGTTCCAAGCGCCGGCAGTTTTTCTTTGCCTCGATTGCTTCATGAGAGAACTGGTAATTAGGTTGGTGACCGACACGAATGGAAAACTTCCTGATTGGGGCGTGTCTGTCGAGGAGCTCCTCTTGAGATTTATGGACCTGTGTGGCGAAGCCGTCAGTGTCGAGATCGCTGATTAGGAGCTCTTCAGAAAGGCGAAGAAGGTCTTCCTCAAAAACGTCCAAGTCGATTCTTCTGAGGCTACGGCAATGAATGATACGGGTGGAGGGGGGAGGTTTGTCAACGGAGATATTGCAGGAGATGAGATGATGATCAGAGTAGGTGACTTCCTTTATTTCTATACTGGAGACGAGGCTATCGTGTGATGATGGGGTGATGAGCAGATCTAGCGTGTGGCCTTTGGAGTGAGTTGGAGAAGTTACATGTTGGAGGAGTCCATGGGAGTCGATCAATTTTTCTAGATGTTCATCAATGATGGTACCTGAACCAGCGGCGTTGAAGTCTCCACAAATGATGAAGGGTAGGTTGTGGGAAGAAATAAACGCGATGAGGTCTTCAAACTCTTTTAAGAAAGATGACGTGACGGGGCCAGGTGGACGATATAAGGATGATATGATGAAGGATGTCTTGCGATTGTTGAACTTGAGGTGGAGGCCTTCGAATTCAGCATGAGCAGGAGATACGATGTTGGTGGACTTCAATTCATGACGGTGAATGACAGCTATGCCACCTCCGCGCTTGTCGTTTGAAGATCCACGGTAACGTAGCATTTGATAATATTGTGAACATTTAACGCTAAATTAATCTGGAAAACTGCCGTTGTTAATATGAATATTAAAATTCATAGCAAAGGATAAGCTTTAGGGATATGGTTAAGGTAAAGGTTAGCGTCAAAAACACGTTTATCATCAAGTTGGCGTATCATAAATTGAGTTGTATTCGTCAGGTTGCCATCTTGAATATTTATAATGGTAGTGTTTTCAGTTTGACACATTATTCAGAAAGGTAATACCGATAATATTATTACACTTATTATAAATTTCATTACAAACTGATAATATGTATTCCACTTATAATATTTATACAGCTTAACAATTAATTAATATTATTAATTCGATATTACTATTTGTACTAAGAAGGTGAGCATCCAAATATAATAAAACTGGAATTGCAAACCTTTTAACTGATCAATGACTTTCTCCAATAGTTTATTGTCAGAGGCACTTTTGATGATCACAAGATGAGCTTTCTGTTTGGCACAGGTTTCCGTGGCATCCTCCCAACTTTCTTTGCTTGCAAAAGCCTTGTAGCACTTGTTCTCTTTCGGGAAGTAAGTAAAATCTTTTGGACAGATCTTGCAGTACTGCTGAGCTTAATTTTATTATGTTACAGTTTTGTTATTACATTATATTATAGGTTTTTTATTATGTTATAGATTTGCAATTATTAATGACGTTGAATATAATAATATTAGGATTTTAAATCCTAATTGTTATTAATTTATTCATTCTAAAGAGTTCTGCAAGATGAAATTTGCATTTAAATTATTGATATTTTAGTATTCTGATAAATAAACTAGAATGATAATTATGACAATAATAAGATTGAGATATCACGAGTATCTTACGTTGACTAAGTCCATTAGAGAAAAACAGAACAATCGCGAGAAGAACAAAGATCGACATCTTGAATCCTCAAACATAGATTCTTATATCTGCCTCTTATTTATAGCTTTATGATATATTATCTTTATAATATATTATCTCGATGATATATTATCTCGATGAAATATTACCTTTGTAATAATGTGTCTGGATCTACCTACAGCCTTATCAGGGATGCCACAACCCAGCCCGCCAGAACTTGGTGTGGCCCCGAATAATATTTTGGACTTGAAGTCTGATATGAACTTGAGAGAGGACATGATAGCAAAGACTTGGTAAATTTTTACAAAGACTATATGCGTGGAAAGCATACAAATTTATGATTTTGGCAGCACATGTTGTTGTGAGCAATTTTTTTCAAGAATGAAGTTTACTAAAAGTCGATACCGAAATCAGTTTCGAGTTGTTATTATTTCAGTCAGAGCAGACTTTGATAAACCATGCCAGAATGCAAAATACCAAGTATTTTTATATTTTACATTAATAAAGTAAGAAGATATCATGTTTTAGTTTCAAATGTTTTCACAGTATTAGTGAATGTACTTAAGTAACTAAACTATAGCTATTATCAGAGTACACCCCGCTCTATATATTACAATTTTTGTTAGCGGTCGTTCGTAAAACTAATTATCTTGCAATACAATAAATGAATAAATAACAACAACAACAAATAATAATAATTATATATTCACTCAAAAAACATCATTAAAATGAATCCTATCGTGCGACAATCGATACTACCAGTGCAAACAAGAACCTTTGGTTTAGATTGCTTCATCTTCTTTTCGGATGAATGTTTTTTCAATGTTTCAGTTGATCATATTAATTTCATAATTTCATAAATCTTGCATCTTCGCTGTAACCTTATTGAGATTGACATTTACTAATGTCATGAGGTCGCGATACCGCACAAAGGTTAAAGGTCGGTTTTCTTCGATTATGATATTATACGATGTCCATTTTGAAATTAACTTTTCAATAGTTGAAAATACTAAATGACAAGGTTAGTTACTTTTTTATATAGTATATATTTATATAGGATTATTATTAAATTCATTTTTTTAATTTGAAAATTGCTCAAAAATGTTGTGTTCACGTGTTACATTTTTGTTTTAAAGCTATTTGAAGTGCCTTTCTTATAAAAAAAGTGCAGCTAAGCGTAAATATCAGATTCTTGCCTTTTGGACTGAGTCAAAAATAAAAGATGCGTTACTTAATGCATGGTAGAATAGTCTTATTTATGACAATATTAATGTAGGAAGTAGCAAAATGAAAATAATAAAATTATAAGAATAATGGTAATAGAGGCCACTGCTTCAAAATATTGATATTTTAAAATCGATCAGAAACCGGTCTTCGAACAATTTGTACAGCCAGCCAGTCGATCGAATTTAACCTCTCGAATTATCAGCCAGCGCAGTTTTTTTATCCGCCCTCACCATTTCTGTCCAACTTACTTCCAACTAATTTCCTGTGAGGGCAAAGTATCCAAGCACTTTTGTATTATTTATTAAATTAAATATTAATATTAAAATAATTCGTACCATCTTCGTTTATTTATTTTAATTTCACCTATAATTATGGTGACTAGTTTAATTTAGGTTAAAAATCAAGTGTCTAATGCACACTAGTAGCTAACTGTGCCGCTAGTATACGTGCTAAGTAACCAATAGCCCAAATTGCCTAACCTTCATTTAAATTGACTTTTGCTACTGACATATGAAA
This sequence comes from Whitmania pigra, assembly GCA_021613335.1. Classification (NCBI taxonomy): domain Eukaryota; kingdom Metazoa; phylum Annelida; class Clitellata; order Hirudinida; family Haemopidae; genus Whitmania; species Whitmania pigra. The sequence continues at coordinate 442,537 of JAJTWR010000302.1, forward strand.
GCTAAAATCGTTGGGCTAGGCTTTCCTGAGTGAGTTTGAATCCTAATAAAAGCAGACGATTCGAGCTCACTCCTGCCATGCTGGTTCATTTGGTTCGTTAGAATGCTTTTCTTGGTGTATTTTTTCTTCTTTGTACTCCTTCCCTATGAAGGATTCAGTCAGAGTGAGTTTACTTTTAAATAACTTTATTTATGATTTCAGATTGATGACGACTCGATTAAGTTATCTTTCAAATTCTTTATGTTAAATTTAATTTTATTTTTAATTTCAGAGTGTGGGTTATGTCCAGCAGGCTTTACCTACTTCGAGCAGCAGAACAAGTGCTACAAGGCTTTCTCAACGAAGCTAAATTGGGACGAAGCTCTGAAGACCTGCGATCAGTTGGGTTCCCATCTTGTGACCATCACAAGTGCTGCCAGCAATAACCCGCTGAAAGAAGTTATCGACCCGATAAAGGGTATTGTTGTAAATTTATTTATTTACTGTGTTATTATTATTATTTATTATGTATTTACTAATTCTAAAATTATATCGTTCAGATTATTTTTTACTCGTACGCATTATTTGTTAATTTAATTTCATTTTTTGTTGAAGAGTCCTGCTTCAACCCGGCCGTTAAGCAGCCTGCGTTTTGGACTGCCGGGAGAAGAAAGTGCTCCAATGGTCCGTTCACCTGGGTCCCCAACCCTGGTATCAAGATGGAGATGCTGTACACAAACTGGCTTTCAGGAGAACCCAATAACCTTAAAGGAATTGAGGATTGCGTTCACTTACTGGCTGGCGATAGCAAAATTATGCTCTGGAACGATACTCCCTGTGAATTGGCTAACTGCTTTGTCTGTGAAGTAGACTTATGAAGGCAAGGCAAAGACTCAAGGATTCAAGGACTATGCTGTTCTTTGGAATTTTCACCTGGTTTCAAATTCCAAATTAACTTTTAAATAATTTCATGTTAATTTAAATTCTAAATTTACTGTTAATTAATTCGATGCATTTTTTAAATTTTTAAATTTGAATGCATTCTTTAAAGCAGATTTTTGTTTGTTGTTGAAACGGTCGGAGTTTGTAATCAACTCATATTATTATTTAAATTTATTAAGTATGGCTTCACCTGGAATTAATATTGAATTAATTTTTTGAAAAAGGTTTGAAACTTCGTTGTATTTCAAAAAACCTTATTCCTTATGACAAAAAATTTAGAAATATAGGAAGCGACAGAAATTAAATCGTTTAAAAGTTTGCAACACATTTTCACTTATTCGGATGGTCCAATAAAGCTTCTACACTTTGGGTTAAATTCAAAAAAATTAATTTTTTAACACTGTTCTTGGGAATGTTTATCGTTTGCGATGAAAATCAACTGATCACATATCGATCTCACAAATAAAGCAGTTTTCGTTTTCACAAAGCATGTCACTCCACCCGAGCTTGATTCTTTTATCAACGACAATCTGCAGGCACGTGTTTCCGCCCAAGTTATCCGGTTCATCGGGAAGCCAATTCGTGTAATTCATGTCAATCCTGATTCCATCTTTGGATGCCCAGACAAACGGAGTAATGGAACATCTTCTTCTCCCAGCCGTCCAGAATGATGGTTGATGAAAGAATTTATTTAAGCAGCTGTCTTGGTGAGGTTAGTAATAAATTATTGGAAATTTATTTGGTAAAAAATAATTTTTAAAATTATGCAACACAATTTTTGTATGATTTTAAAACAAATTTTGAAACGTAGCATTTGATAATATTGTGAACATTTAACGCTAAATTAATCTGGAAAACAACCGTAATTATTATGAATATTAAAATTCATAGCAAAAGATAAGATTTAGGGATATGGTTAAGGTAAAGGTTAGCGTCAAAAATACGTTTATCATCAAGTTGGCGTATCTTAAATTGAGTTGTATTCGTCAGATTGCCATCTTGAATATTAATAACGGCAGGTTTTTTCAGTTTGACACATTATTCAGAAATGTAATACCGATAATATTATTAGACTTATTATGAATTTTATTATAAATTGATAATCCAAATATAATAAAACTGGAATTGCAAACCTTTTAACTGATTAATGACTTTCTCCAATAGTTTATTGTCAGAGGCACTTTTGATGATCACAAGATGAGCTTTCTGTTTGGCACAGGTTTCCGTGGCATCCTCCCAACTTTCTTTGATTGCAAAAGCCTGTAGCACTTGTTCTCTTTCGAGAAGTAAGTGAAGTCTTTTGGACAGATTTTGCAGTACGGCTGGACTTAATTTTATTATATTATATTGTATTATAGATTTTTTATTATGTTATGGATTTGCAATTATTAACGACGTTGATAATATTATTAGAATTTTAAATCCTAATTGTTATTAATTTTTTTATTCTAAAGAGTTCTGCAAGCTTAAATTTGTATTTAAAGTATTGATAATTTAGTATTCTGATAAATTAACTATTATGATGATTATGACAATAATAAGATTAAGATATCACGAGTAATACTCTTACGTTGACTAAGTCCATTTGAAGAAAATAGAACAATCGTGAAGAGAAGAACTAAGATCGACATCTTGAATCCTCAAACATAAATCCTTACATCTGCTTCTTATTTATAGCTTACCGTACATACCTGTGAAAGTAGCAAGGCCTTTAGATGATGGTTTAAGTACAACCTCAGAAATAAAAATAATAATAATATAACTTTATGATATCTTATCTTTATAACATATTATCTCTATTATATATTATCTTTGAAATAATGTGCTTGGATCTATCTATAGCTTGTATACTCTGTATCAAGGGTGCCTCAACCCGGCTCGCCAGACCAGTCGATGTGGCCTCGAATAATATTTTTGACTTGAAGTTTGATATGGACTTGATGAGAGCATATGATAGCAAAGACTTGTAACTTTTTACAAAGACTAAGTATATGGTAAACATCCAAATTTATGAATTCAATTTTTGGCAGCACATATTGTTGTGAGCAATTTTTTCAAGGATGAAATTTAGTAAAAGTCGATACCGAAGTCAGTTTCGAGTTGCTATTACATCGGTCAGAGCAGACTTTGATAAACTATGCAAAAATGCAAAATACCAAGTATTTTTATATTTTCCATCACGTTTATAAGGTAAGACAATATCATGTTTTTTTTCAAATGTTTTCACAGTATTAGAGAATGTACTTAAGCAACTAAACTATAGCTATAACTGTAAAACGTACCGCATTTCAGTAATTATGTAAAAGTACATTAATATCTGAAAAATGTACTTAGGCTTTGCTGCGAAATGCGAGCAAATCGATATGGTATTGTTTCGAAACATGTTGCCACCAGCAACACAAACAAATATCTTGAGTCGCTAAACAAAGCTGCCTCTATGTGTAATTGATTCTAATCAATGCAGACAATAAATCTGTCATTTGCTTCGAAATGCGATAAAATCGATGTGCTATTGTTTCGAATATGCCACGGGCAACATAAAAAATATCTTGAGTCGCTAAACAAGGCTGCCTCTATGTGTAATTGATTGTAATCATGTAATGATAAGTAATCAGTAATAATGCACTTGCTTACAATGACATCCCTTGCGAAACTACCAATTGCTACATCTGCAAAGTCCTCCAGCAATGATCTTAATGGTCTAAAATGATTTATTTTAAATAAATTTCAAAATTAAATTGATCTATTTGATTTAAATTTTGGATTAATAAATTCTGGAAGCATCTGTAAAAACAATATATTTCGTTTTCGGACTCCGCAATGAATAAATAAAACGTAAATCTCATCCAATTAAATGCAGTTGGTTGACTGATTTAGTTGAGTTGTTTGATAGCAGAAAAATAAATGAAGTTACTACGATGCAATTGCGATGGAGAAGATGATTGCATTGTAAACACCTGGCAGAAAAACATATGAAAACAAATTGAAGTTTCGCTTTCTTTTTAAATTCCTTTTTTTTCAATTTCAAAAAAATTATTTAAAAGTGTTGTCTTTGCGTGTTAAATTTATGTTTTAAAGCTATTTGAAGTGCCCTTTCTCAAGAAAAGTGCAGCTAAAGCCTATCATATTGCCTTTTGGATTGAAGCAAAAATAAATGATATGCGTTACATAAGGTTTAGTAGAATAGCATTATTTATGACAATATTAATATGGAAAGTAATAATAATTACATTTTAATTAATTTTATTATTAATTAATAATATTAATAATAATAATAATAATAATAATAATAATAAAAATAACAATAATAATAATAATATAATAATAATAATAATAATAATAATAATAATAATAATAATAATAATAATAATAATAATAATAACAATAATAACAATAATAATAATAATAATAATAATAATAATAATAATAATAATAATAATAATAATAATTAATAATAATAATAATAATAATAATAATAATAATAATAATAATAATAATAATGATAATGATAATGATAATGATAATGATGATGATGATGATGATGATGATGATGATGATGATGATGATGATGATGATGATGATGATGATGATGATGATGATTGATGATGATGATGATGATGATGATGATGATGATGATGATGATGATGATGATGATGATGATTGATGATGATGATGATGATGATGGATGATGATGATGATGATGATGATGATGATGATGATGATGATGATGATGATGATGATGATGATGATGATGATGATGATGATGATGATTGATGATGATGATGATGATGATGATGATGATGATGATGATGATGATGATGATGATGATGATGATGATGATGATGATGATGATGATGCTGATGATGATGATGATGATGATGATGATGATGATGATGATGATTGATGATGATGATGATGATGATGATGATGATGATGATGATGATGATGATGATGATGATGGATGATGATGATGATGATGATATGATGATGATGATGATGATGATGATGATGATTGATAATGATAATGATAATGATAATGATAATGATAATGATAATGATAATGATAATGATAATGATTAATGATAATGATAATGATAATGATAATGATAATGATAATGATAATGATAATGATAATGATAACGATAACGATAACGATAACGATAACGATAACGATAACGATAACGATAACGATAACGATAACGATAATGATAACGATAATGATAATGATAATGATAATGATATGATAATGATAATGATAATGATAATGATAATGATAATGATAATGATAATGATAATGATTAATGATAATGATAATAATAATAATAATAAAATAAAACATTGCCTGCATGATTCCCAGTTTTTGGATTTGGACTGAACATTATAAATTCCTTTCAATGTTCGGTGTTGTTGTCAGTAATTACTGCTCTTCAAGATGTTCTTCTTATTCTTTGTCGTCCTGGCACTCCTTCCTTATCAGGGATTTGGACAAGGTTAGTTAAATTTTTATATAGTATATATTTATGTAGTATTATTGGTGTTTCTAAATTATTGTATTTTTATATTCATTTTTTAATTTAACAATTATTCAAAGTGTTGTGTTCAAGTATTAAATTTTTTTTAAAGCTATTTGAAGTGCCTTTCTCATAAAAAAGTTTAGCTAAGCGTAAATATCAGATTCTTGACTTTTGGACTCAATAAAAAATAAAAGATGCATTACTTAATGCATAGTAGAATAGTATTATTTATGACAACATTAATATGTGAAGTAATAATTATAATAGTAATATTAACAAGAAGAAGAAGTAGAAAATTGAAAATAATTTATAATAATAATTGTAATAATTGTCATTGTTTGAAAATATTGATATTTTAACATCTATCGGAGACCGGTCTTCGAACAATTCGTTCAACAATAATTCGTACAGCCAGTCGATCGATTTTAACTTCTCGAATTAACCCTTATGGAAGGGTTAACTGCTTTATCTGTGAAGAAGACTTATTAAGGCAAGGCAAAGACTCAAGGATTCAATGACTATGCTGTTCTTTGGAATTTTCAATGTTTCAAATACCAAATTATCTTTAATAAATTCATTTTAATTAAAATTTTAGATTGAAGACAATTAATTTAATGCATTTTTTGGTGATAAATTTGATTGCATACTTTTAAACAGTTTTTTGTTATTCTTAAAATGATCGGAGTTTGTAGTCAACTCACATTAATATTTAAATTTCTTAAGCATGGCTTCACCGGGAATTGATTTTAAATTAACTTTTTCGAAAAAAGTTTGAAACTTCATGATATTGCAAATAAGCGTATATTTCATTTCGAAAAGCTTAAACCTTTATGACGAAAAATTTAGAAATATTGGAAGTGACAGAAATTAAATCGTTTAAATGTTTGCAACAAATTTTCACTTATTCGGATGGTCCAATAAAGCTCCTTCATCTCGTGTTAAATACAAAGAAATCATTTTTTAAAAGTGTTTTTGCGATGAAAATCAACTGATCACATATCGATCTCACAAATAAAGCAGTTTTCGTTTTCACAAAGCATATCACTCCACCCGAGCTTGATTCTTTTATCAACGACAATCTGCATGCACGTGTTTCCGCCCAAGTTATCCGGTTCATCGGGAAGCCAATTCGTGTAATTCATGTCAATCCTGATTCCATCTTTGAATGCCCAGACAAACGGAGTAATGGAACACCTTCTTCTTCCAGCCGTCCAGAATGATGGTTGATGGAGGAATTTATTTACGCAGCCTCCTTGGTGAGGTTATTAATAAATTAATAAATATTTATTTGTTAAAAAATAAATTTTTTAAATTCTGCAAGACATTTTCCGTATGATTTTAAAACAAAATTTAAAACGTAGCATTTGATAATATCGTGAACATTTAACGCTGAATTAATCGGGAAAACTGACGATATTAATATGAATATTAAAATTCATAGCAAAAGATAAGCTTTAGGCCCTAAAGTTTAGGGATATGGTTAAGGTAAAGGCTAGCGTCAAGAACGCATTTATCATCAAGTTGGCGTATCATACATTGAGTTGTATTCGTCAGGTTGCCATCTTGAATATTAATAACGGCAGTTTTTTTCAGTTTGACACATTATTCAGAAAGATAATACAGATAATATTGTTAGACTTATTATAAATTACATTATAAACTGATAATATTTATTCCTTTTATAATATTTACTCAGCTTAACAACTAATTAATATTATTAATTCAAAATTACTATTAGTGCCAAGAAGGTGAGCATCGAAATATAATAAATAATGGAATTGCAAACCTTTTAACTGATTAATGACTTTCTCCAATAGTTTATTGTCAGAGGCACTTTTGATGATAGCAAGATGAGCTTTCTGTTTGGCACAGGTTTCCGTGGCATCCTCCCAACTTTCTTTGCTTGCAAAAGCCTTGTAGCACTTGTTCTCTTTCGGGAAGTAAGTAAAGTCTTTTGGACAGATCTTGCAGTACGGCTGGACTTAATTTTATTATGTTACAGTTTTGTTATTATATTATATTATAGAATTTTTATTAAGTTATTTATTTGCAATTATTAATGACGTTGATAATAATATTAGGATTTTGATATTATAGTATTCTGATAAATTAACTAGAATGACGATAATGACAATAATTATTATGAATAAGATTAAGATATCACGAGTAATACTCTTACGTTGACTAAGTCCATTTGAGGAAAACAGAACAATCGCGAAGAGAAGAACTAAGATCGACATCTTGAATCCTCAAACATAGATCCTTACATCTGCTTCTTATTTATAGCTACAGTACATACCTGTGAAAGTAGCGAGGCTTTGAGATTATGGTTTAATTAAATAAAAAAAAATAATAATATAACATAAAGTTTTATTATCTTTATAAAATCTTTATGATATATTATCTTTGTAATAATGTGTCTGGGTCTATCTATAGCCTATAAACTCTGTATCAGGGATGTGCAACAGGTACCCGCGAGCCACTACCCGCCTCAACAGACCAGTTGGTGTGGCCCTCGAATAATATTTTGATTTTTATAATTACGAAACTTTAATTTTTTCGAAATCGTGAAAGTAATTTTATCGTTTTCGAATTGACCGCATCAAATATTACAGAAGTCGGAAAATACGTTGTCTCTATTTTAAACAAGGCGGATAAAAAATAATTTCAAGTAGTTTGACAGCATGCGTATTTCAGGTAAATTATTTAATCAAAGGTCAATATTATTTAGTAACTGTTTTAAATTCGAATGATAACACAATAATAATGTTTCTCGGATATAAATTTAATTGTATGGATATTATGGGCGATAATACCAATGTTTGGAATTTAAGCAAAGCAATTGAACAGTTCATGGTAAATAAGCAACAAGATGTTACGTATTTCAGCAATGAGGCCTGTTTAAATGACCTTGCCTTTCTAACTTACATCTAACAACATCTTGTTGAACTAAATGTGAAACTGCAATGTAAACAGCTGTTGGTGATCAAGATGTACAAACATATTTCTTCATTCGAAATAAAACATAAACTTTTTAATACACAGTTGAATAGAACTCTCACCCATTTTCCGACTCTTGCTCTCAGAAAAGCAGAAATAGCTGATTTAGATGGCTCCAAGTATGTTGACAAGTGCACTGAATTTGCAAGCAGATTTGATGTTTTTAGGAAATTTGAAAAATATTTCAATCTGTTTTCTCAACCATTTGATGTTGCACCAAAGAACAGTCCTGAGAGCTGTCAAATGGATCTGATAGACTTACAGTCTGATATGGACTTGATGAGAGCATATGATAGCAAAGACTTGGTTACTTTTTACAAAGACTGTATGCATGGAAAGCATCCAAATTTATGATTTTGGCAGCACACATTGTTGTGAGCATTTTTTTTGATGGATGAAATTTACTAAAAGTCGATACCGAAATCAGCTTCGAGTTGCTATTACTTCAGTCAGAGCAGACTTTGATAAACTATGCAAAATATCAAGTATTTTTATATTTTATATCACATTAATAAAGTAAGACAATATTTGTATAGCATGTGTTATGGGTATAATATCATCATTATTATTATTAATTAATTTTTATAATTTAATTACGTAATATTCAGTTTATTTTGCTGTAATAGAAATCAACCTCATTGGGTTTTCCAGATCAATAAAATATCCTTCTTACTCCAACTTATCTTCTTGGCTCCTCAATAATAAGGATAGCACAGATATAATATTGGCGACCAGGTTTTAAGGACCAAAATGGCACAAGATAAGGGTATTACTGAACGGCTGCTGGACTATATAACGAACGAGACGATATAACGAATAACGAATTAGTTTTTATAACGAATTCTTAAGTATAATTCAATTCGTTATTTCGATCAAAATGTTTGCACTTATTTCGTTCACAATATATAGGAATAAAAAAACAAATTTTATTTAATAAATAAAACTAGTAAATTTAACTTTATCGCATTTTCCAAGGGGAGGGCGGAAGGGGGGAAAACCCTTGCACTGTCTGAGAATATGATCTTTTTTTGGCTTCTGGCCAACATTCATGGGAGCAGATCCTTGCAAAACCATCTGGTCTAAAGTCCGAAGAGGGCCGTTTCCATCCAAATGACGTCCATGACTAGCCAACAAAACCAACCAATCAATCAATCAATCTTACAAGTATTGCTACAAATACCTAGTCCCACCGATTTTACACTAACTTTCAAACTGGTGATCGAAGCACAAATGTTAAAACTCTGGCGAACATAATTAACATATTATCTTTTATTCGTCGGTTTAAATTTGTATTTTGCACATAAAAATTATTTAAATATTGTTGTAGACGAAATAACAAATTTTTGTTATAAGATCAAATTCTTTGGAAAAATTTGGGAAAGATGTTTGGAGTAAAAGTCACAATTTTCAAAAGATTTGATTTCTTTAGGTTGACTATTGAAGATATGGATTTCGACACATATTCGCTGACAGTGAACCGCATGTGCGAACTAGCTCAATATGACAGCATGTCAAAGGAGGACTGTAAATGCATTGTCTTTGTCGCAGGATTGCAAGGAGACTCTTATGTAGAGTTGAGAACAAGACTATTGCAGAAGTTAGAGACAAATGATAATTGTACTCTTAAGGAATTGACAAAGGAGTGTCACTCTTTTATATCTGCACATATGGATTCCATCGCAATAGTCGGTACTGATCAAACTATCAATATAGTGCAATATAGACTGAAAGATAAAAAGTTTAATAAGGAACCCCCTAGCAAAGAGTTCGAACAAACTTTAAAGCAAAGATCATGCTTCAAATGTGGTGAAAAGGGACATTATGCGAATAATTGTCCAAAAAGAAGCTGGAGAATAAAAAAAATCGAAGGTAGAACTAGCAAGCGGAGATTCACATCCATTGATTTTGGAATGATTCCGAAAGTTCGAACGCAGTTAGATACGATTGCCGACATCAATATAATCGACACTGAGACTTGGAAAAGAATTGGATCACCAACATTGGAGGATGATTTTGTATCGTTAAAAGCTGCCAATGGGACACCCATTGAGACAAAGGGGTGGTTCGATGTAAAGTTTCTTTGCAATAACTATACTGGCCGAGGAAGTTGCTACGTGGCTGAAGGTGTGGTACAGTTATTGGGTATAGAGTGGATAAACCAGATCCCACCTGTAAAGCTGTAAAATTGAGCATACAAAATTGGATGAAGGCAAACATCTCGCAAAGGAATTGTCGAAGAAATATCCAAACGTTTTTAAGAAAGGATTGGTAAGGTTCACAAAGAAAAAGGCGCAGTTGATTCCGAATCAAAAAGCACAACCAAGTTTTGTAGACCAAGGAAAATTCCATACGCACTGGAAGAAGATGTCGATAAGAATATTGACCGCCTTGTACAACAAGGAGTTTAAAAAAGGTCGACTATAGCAATTGGGATGCACCTATTGTGGTAGTCTCAAAGAAGAATGGAAGCGTCAGGAACTGTGCCGTCTTTAAAACCGGACTCAGCAATGCGTTAGAAATGCATCGACATCCATTACCTACTCCAGAAGAAATCGTTGCTCGTTTAAAACAAAGAGTATGGTTCACACAGATCGATTTCGCTGATGCCTATTTACAAATGGAAGTTGAAGAAGACTCGAAGGAACTGTTGACAATAAGTACACAGAGAGGACTTTCCAGTATCAAAGATTACCCTTCGGAGATAAATGTGCCCCAGGCATTTTTCAAGAAGCTATGGACTGCATCCTTACGGGATTAGAGGGCTGTGAGACTTACTTGGACGACGTGATCGTGACAGGATCGACGCTGGAGGAAACATAGACGAGTGATTTACGACATCGAAGCAAACAGGAAAATAGTGCGTCGACACGTCAAGCAATTGAAACCACGTAGTACTGATGGAGTTCTAAAAGAATTATTCTATGTGTTCGATTTACCACTCAATCAGGTTGATTAAACTAAACAGGCAGCGGAATCAACGGTAATGAAGAACAAGGATGAAATCGAACAGGCACCCGCTGAAGAAGAGTATACAAACACAGTACCCGAATGCAATGATAAGTTGCCAGTATATGAGGAAAACATTATACATGAGTTGAACCATTCTCGTAAACACCAAGGCCAAAAAGGATGCGAAGACCTCCAAGTAGATTAGAAATAGATCCATCAAGGAGCCCAGGTAATTTCAATAATAATATGAGTTGACTACAAACTCCGATCATTTTAACAATAACAAAAAACTGTTTAAAAGGATGCAATCAAATTTATTACCAAAAAATGCATTAAATTAATTGTCGTCAATCTATAAATCGGTATATTTAAATGTTAATTAGGAATTTGAAACCAGGTGAAAATTCCAAAGAACAGCATAGTCAGTTCTTGAATCCTTGAGGTTTTGCTTTGCCTTTATAAGTCTACTTCACAGACAAAGCAGTTAACCCATTCACAGGGATCATCGATCCAGAGCAGACTATTGCTATTGTCAGCCACGAAGTACATGCAATCTTCATTTCCTTTAGCGTTGTTGGGTTCTCCTGGGAGCCAGTTTGTGTACAGCATCTCCATCTTGGTACCACGGTTGGGGACCCAGGTAAACGGACCATTGGAGCACTTTCTTCTCCCGGCAGCCCAAAATGCAGGCTGGGTAACGGCAGGGTTCATGCAGGACGCTTAAACAAAAAAAAATTGCAATGAAATTAAATTAACAAATAATGCGTACGAGTACAAAAATAATCTGAACAAAATAATTTTAGAACCAGTAAATACACAATAAATAGTAATAATAAAAGAGTAAATAAATAAATTTACAACAATACCCTTTATCGGTTCGATCACTTTTATCAGTGGGTTTTTGCTGGCAGCACTTGTGATGGTCACAAGATGGGAACCCAACTGATTGCAGGTCTTCAGAGCTTCGTCCCAATTAAGCTTCGTTGAGAAAGCCTTGTAGCACTTGTTCTGCTGCTCGAAGTAGGTGAAGCCTGCTGGACATGACCCACACTCTGAAATTAAAAATAAAATTAAATTGAACATAAAGAATTTGAAAGATAACTTAATCGAGTCTTGAATCTGAAACTAGAAATAAAGTTAATTAAAAAGGAAACTCACTCTGACTGAATCCTTCATAGGGAAGGAGTACAAAGAAGAAAAAATACACCAAGAAAAGCATTCTAACGAACCAAATGAACCAGCACGACTGAACTCGAATCGTCTGCTTTTTTTAATCACTCTAGAGAACTTTTCTCAACAATTTTAATTTTCAAATGTCTGTTGCAATTTAAATGCAAACCTTAAGGTTAGGCAATTTGGGCTATTGATTACCTAGCTCGTTTACTTGCGGCATGCCAGTTAGCTAGTAGTGTGCATTGGTCACTTGATTTTTTACATGAATTGAACTAGTCACCATATTTGTAGGTAAAATTAAAATAAATAAACGCAAGATGATACAAATGATTTGAATGTTAATATTTAATTTCATAAATAATACCAAAACTTTGACGTTTCAGGAAACTAGTTGGACAGAAATGGTGAGGGCGGGTAAAGAAACTGCGCTGGCTGATAATTCGAGAGGTTAAATTCGATCGACTGGTTGGCTGTACAAATTGTTCTAATACCGGTTTCTGATCGATTTTTAAATATTTTCAAGCAGTGATCACTATTACCATTTTTCTTATAATTTTAAATGTGGTATGTCAATCTGAGAATCATGCACGCAATGTTTTATGAATGTCCTACCTATGTAAATCCAGATCTTGCAGTACAGATGGACTTAATTTTATTATATTATAATTTTATTACTGTATTATATTATAGATTTTTTATTATATAATATATTTGCATTTATTAACGATGTTGATAATAATAATAGGATTTTAAATTTTAATTGTTATTAAATTCATTATTCTAAAGAGTTCAGCAAGATTAAATTTGTGTTTGAATTACTGATATTTTAGTATTCTGTTAAATTTATAGAATAATGATTACGACAATAATAAGAATAAGATATCATGAGTAATACTTACTTTGACTAAGTCCATTTGATGAAAAGAGAACAATCGCGAAGAGAATAACTAAGATCGACATCTTGAATTCTCAAACATAGATCCTTACATCTGCTTCTTATTTATAGCTTACATTACATACCTGTGAAAGTAGCGAGGCCTTGAGTTGATGATTTATTTACATCAGGAATAAAAATAGTAAAAAAATAACTTTATGATATATTATCTTTATAATATATTACCTTTATGATATGTTATCTTCATGATATCTTATAATATATAATTAAAATAATGTGTCTAGGTCTATCTATAGCCTATAAACTCAGTATCAGGGGTGTGTAACAGGTACCCTCGAGCCACTACCCGCCCCGCCAGACCAGTTGGTGTGGCCCCCGAATAATATTTTGATTTTTATAATTACCAACTTTTATTTCAAATTTGTTCGAAATCGTGAATGTAGTTTTATCGTTTTCGATTTGACCACATAAAAAATGACGAAAGTGGGCAAATACGTTGCGCCTTTTTATTTTAAAACAAGGATATGGATATGGGCGAATATACCAATTTGGAATTTGAGGAAAGTAATTGAATAGTTCATGGTAAATAAGCAACAAGATGTTACCTATTCAGCAATGAGGATTGGTTAAATTACCTTTCTTTTCTAACTGCAATGTAAACAGCTGTTGGTGATCAAGATGTATAACATTATTTGTTCATTTGAAAATGTACTTACAATTTTTAATACGCAGTTGTATAGAACAACACTCATCCATTTTCCTACTCTCAGAAAAACAGAAATAGCTGATTTGGATGGCTCCAAATATGCTGAAAATGTTAACAAGTTGTGCCCTGAATTTTCAAACAGATTTGAAGATTTCAGGAAATTTGAAAAATATTTCAAACTATTTTCGCAACCATTTGATGTTGCACCAGAGGACAGTCCCGAAAGCTGTCAAATGGAGCTGATAGACTTACAGTCTGATATGGGCTTGATGAGAGCATATGATAGCAAAGACATGGTAAATTTTTACAAAGAATACATGTGCGTTAAACATCCAAATTTATGATTTCAATTTTTGGCAGCACATTGTTGTGAGCAATTTTTTCAAGGATGAAATTTACTAAAAGTCGATACTGAAGTCAGCTTCGTGTTACTAATTTATTATTCAGATCAGACATTGATAAACTATTCAAAAATGCAAAATACCAAGTATTTTTTTATAATTTTATATCACATTAATAAAGTAAGACAATATTGGAATATCAAGTTTTTAGTTTCAAGTTTATTCATAGTATTAGTGAATGTACTTAAGTAACTAAACTATAGTTATTATAAGAGTACATTTCGTTACGGTAGCCAGCCACCATTGTTGTTACAAAGTTTAAATATCGCCCAACATTAGGAAATGCTCTATGCTCTATGGCAGCGCAGGCTGGGTTTCGAACTCGACACATTACGACTGTTGCCATTAACTCCGTATGCAGACACGTAACCCATTCGGCTAACCTGCACGCTACAAAGTTCAAATGTGGCCCAACATTGGAAAATGTTGCACACCCTGCTCTATATAATACAATTTTTGTCGTTCGTGAAACTAATTATCTTGCAAATAAATGAATAAAAAACAATAACAATAATTTTAATCAATTTACTCAAAAAACATCATTAAGATGAATCCTATCGTGCGATAATCGACACTACCAGTGCGAGCAAGAACCTTTGGTCTAGAATTCGTCATCTTTTCGGATGAATATTTTTTCAATGTTTCAGTCTATCATATTTATTTCACAATTTCATAAATCGTGCATCTTCGTTGTACCCTTATTGAGAAGATGGCAGCCTGACGAATACAACTTAACATACTCAATGTATGATACGCCAACTTGATGATAAACTCCTTTTTGACGCTAGACTTTACCTTAACCATATCCCTAAAGCTTATCCTTTGCTGAGAGTATTAATATTCATATTAATAACATCAGTTTTCCCGATTAATTCAGCGTTAAATGTTCACGATATTATTAAATGCTACGTTTCTAAATTTGTTTTCAAAAATCATACGAAAAATATCTTGCATAATTTTAAACATTATTTTTTACCAAATAAATTTCTAATAATTTATTATTAACTTCACCACGACGGCTGCATAAATAAATTCCTTCATCAACCATCATTCTGAAAACTGGAAGAAGAAAGTGTTCCATTAATCCGTTTGTCTGGGCGTTCAAAGATGGAATCAGGATTGACATGAATTACACGAATTGGCTTCCCGATGAACCGGATAACTTGGGCGGAAACACGTGCCTGCAGATTGTCGTTGATAAAAGAATCAAGCTCGGGTGGAGTGATATGCTTTGTGATAACGAAAACTGCTTTATTTGTGAGATCGATCTGTGATCAGCTGGTTTTCATCTCAAAAGATAAACATTCCCAAGAACATTGTTAAAAAATGATTTTTTTTATTTTTAACCCAAAGTGCAGGAGCTTTATTGGATCATCCGAATAAGTGAAAATTTGTTGTAAACTTTTAAACGATTTAATTTCTGTCGTTTTCAATATTTCTAAATTTTTCGTCATAAAGATTTAAGCTTTTTGAAGTGAAATATACGCTTATTTCCGATATCAAGAACTTTCATACTTTTTTCGTAAAAGTTAATTTAATATTAATTCAAGGTGAAGCCGTGCTTAAGACATTTAAATATTAATATGAGTTGATTACAAACTCCGATCATTTCAACCATAAACAAAAAACTGTTTTAAAGTATGCAATCAAATTTATTTTCAAAAAATTAATGGTCGTCATTTTTTGAATTTCAATTAAAATTAGTATATTTAAATGTTAATTTGGAATTTGAAACCTGGTGAAAATTGCAAAGGACAGCATGAATCCATGAGGTTTTGCCTTGCCTTCATAAGTCTACTTCACAGACAAAGCAGTTAACCCATTCACATGGATCGTCGTTCCATTGCAGATTATTGCTATCGTCAGCCACAAAGTACATGCAATCTTCATTTCCTTTAGCGTTATTTGGTTCTCCTGGGTGCCAGTTTGTATACAGCATCTCCATCTTGATACCAGGGTTGGGGACCCAAGTGAACGGACCATTGGAGCACTTTCTTCTTCCGGCAGTCCAAAACGTAGGCAGGTTAATGATGGGCGGGTTCGTGCAGTACGCTTAAACAAAAAATGGGATGCAGTGAAATTAAATTAACAAATAATGCGTACGAGTAAAAAATAATCTGAACGAAATAATTTTAGAACCAGTAAATACACAATAAATAGTAATAATACAGTAAATAATTAAATTTACAACAATACCCTTTATCGGGTCGACAACTTCGTTCAGTGGGTTCGTGCTGTCATCACTTGTGATGGTAACAAGATGAGAACCCAAATCATCGCATGTCTTCAGAGCTTCGTCCCAATTTACCTTCGTCGAGAAAGCCTTGTAGCACTTGTTCTGCTGCGGGAAATAGGTGAAGCCTTCTGGACATAACCAACAATCCGGAACTAAAAATAAATTTGAATTGAACATATAGAATTTTATAGAATATGACAATCATAAGATTAAGATATCACAAGTAATACTTACGTTGGCTAAGTCCATTTGATGAAAAGAGAACAATCGCGAAGAGAAGAACTAAGATCGACATCTTGAATTCTCAAACGTAGATCCTTACATCTGTTTCTTATTTATAGCTTACCGTACATACGTGTGAAAGTAGCGAGGCCTTGAGATGATGATTTAATTACAACATCAGAAATAAAAATAATAATAATATAACTTTATGATATATTATCTGTTTAATATTTTACCTTTATGATATATTATTTTTGTAATAATGTGTCTGGGTCTATCTATAGCTTATAAACTTTGTATCAGAGGTGTGCAACAGGCGGCACGCGAGCCACTACCCGTCCCGCCAGACCAGTTAATGTGGCCCCCGAATATTATTTTGATTTTTATAATTATCAACTTTTATTTTTTATTTTTTTTTTTTATTTGTTCGAAATCGTAAAAGTGGTTTTATTGTTTTTGAATTGACCACATCAAATATTACGAAAGTCGGCAAATATGTTGCGCCTTTTTATTTTAAAAAAAGGCGGATAAAACATATTTTCAAGTAGTTTTATGTAAAAACTAGACATAGTGCGTATTTCAGGTAAGTTGTATATTTAAAGGTCAATAATATTTAGTAACTGTTTTAAATTAGAATGATAACACATTAACAATATTTCTTGGACATAAATTTAATTGTAAGGATATGGGAGAATATACCAATATTTGGAATTTAATTAAAGCAATTGAACAGTTCATGTTAAATAAGCAACAAGATGTTACCTATTTCAGCAATGAGGATTGTTTAATTGATCTTGCCTTTCTAACTTACATCTTACACATCTTGTCGAACTAAATGTGAAGCTCAATGTAAACAGCTGTTGATGAACAAGATGTACTAATATATTTCTTCATTCGAAAATAAACTTACAATTTTTAATACACAGTTTTATAGAACACCACTCGACCATTTTCCTACTTTTTCTCTCAGAAAAGCAGAAATTACTTATTTGGATGGCTCCACACAAGCTTAAAATGTTGACAAGTTGTGCACTAAATTTTCAAACAGATTTGAAGGTTTCAAGAAATGTGAAAAATATTTCAAACTATTTTCTCAACAATTTGATGTTGCACCAGTGGACAGTCCACAGTAAACAATTTTATTGATAAATGTAAATTCTGTTGAAGATAACGAATATTATTTCTGATCAATGAAGGTCCCCAAAAGTACTTGTACTTATACGTAATTACATTTGAAAGTACTTATACTTACACTTAAGTACATTGCCTGCAGCGAACTTGTACCTGTACTTATAAGTACCTTCAGCCCAGGTACTTAGTACTTTTTTACAATACTTACGGCAGCACTGGTTAAATGTTCATTTTCTAAATTTTACGTCATAAAGATTTAAGCTTTTTCAAAAGAAATATGCGCTTATTTCCAATATCAAGAAGTTTCATACTTTTTTGGTAAAAGTTAATTTAATATTAATTCCAGGTGAAGCCTTGCTTAAGAAATTTAAATATTAATATTAGTTGGGTACAAACTTCGATCATTTTACCAATAACAAAAAACTGTTTAAAAGGATGCAATCAAATTTATTACCAAAAAATGCATTAAATTAATTGTCGTCAATCTAGATTTTCAATTAAAATTAGTATATTTAAATGTTAATTTGGAATTTGAAACCAGGTGAAAATTCCTAAGGACAGCATAGTCAGTCCTTAAATCCATGAGGTTTTGCCTCGCCTTCACATGTCTACTTCACAGACAAAGCAGTTAAGCGCTTCACATGGATCATCGTTCCAGAGAAGATTATTGCTATCGACAGCCACGAAGTGAATGCATTCTTCATTTCCTTTAGCGTTATTGGGTTCTCCTGGGAGCCAGTTTGTGTATAGCATATCCATCTTGATATCACGTTTGGGTACCCAGGTGAACGGACCATTGGAGCACTTTTTTCTCCCGGCAATCCAAAACGCAGGCTGGTTAAATTGCGGGTTCATGCAGGACGCTTAAACAAAAAATGAAATGCAATAAAATTATATTAACAAATAATGCGTACGAGTAAAAAATAATCTGAACGAAATAATTTTAGAACCGGTAAATACACAATAAATAGTAATAATAATACTGTAAATAAATAAATTTACAGCAATACCCTTTATCGGGTCGATCACTTTTACCAGTGGGTTCGTGCTGGCAGCACTTGTCATTGTCACAAGATGGGAACCCAACTTATCGCAGGTCTTCAGAGCTTCGTCCCAATTTACCTTCGTCGAGAAAGCCTTGTAGCACTTGTTCTGCTGCTTGAAGTAGGTGAAGCCTGCTGGACATAATCCACACTCTGAAATTAAAAATAACATTAAACTGAACATAAAGAATTTGAAATATACCTTAATCGTGACTTGAAACTCAAACCATAAATAAAGTTATTTCAAAAGTAACCTCACTCTGACTGAATCCTTCATATGGAAGGAGTACAAAGGAGAAAAAATACACCAAGAAAAGCATTCTAACGAACCAAATGAACCAGCAGGGCACGTGTTTTTAGTAATTCTCATAACATATTAGGCTTGCAGGTTGGCCGAATGGGTTGGGTTGGCATGCGGCGGAAGTAACAGTCATTATGTGTCGTGTTCGCAACGAGACGGACCAGGGATCGCCCTCGGGTAGGCGCGATATATAAACGGTGTATCAGAATAAAAACATTGATTGATTCTCGTAATAACGTACTATTATATCTTCATAAAATGTCTACTTTCCGACTGCTTTAGACCGGGTGTTCCTTATTTATTGATTTGCAACTTAAGCGAGCTAAACCTTAACAAGCATATTAATGTTATTATTATTATTATTATTATTAATATTTGTTGTTGTTATTTATTCATTTATTTTACTTATTATAATTATTAAGATAATTAGTTTCACGAACGACCTCTAACAAAAATTGTAATATATAGAGCAGGATGATCACAAGATGAGCTTTCTGTTTGGCACAGGTTTCCGTGGCATTCTCCCAACTTTCTCTGCTTGCAAAAGCCTTGTAGCACTTATTCTCTTTTGAGAAGTAACTACAACTGAATCTACTACAGCAGAAACTACAACTGAATCTAAAACACCAGTTCCAGCAACAACTCAATCTACAACAGTAGCAAGTTTTTTGGACAGATCATGCAGTACAGCTGGACTTAATGTTATTATATTATAGTTTCAATGTTATATTTTAATATAGATTTTTTATTATATTATTTATTTGCAATTATTAAAGATGTTGATAATAATATTAGGATTTTAAATTTTAATTATTATTAATTTCTTTATTCTAGAGAGTTCAGCAAGGTTAACTTTATGTTTGAATTATTGATTTTTTGGTATTATGTTAAATTTTTAGAATGATAATTATGACAATAATTAGATTAAGATATCACGAGTAATACTTACGTTGACTAAGTCCATTTGATGAAAACAGAACAATCGCGAAGAGAAGAACTAAGATCGACATCTTGAATCCTCAAACATAGATACCTATATCAGCTTCTTCTTTATAGATTACCTTACATACATGTGAAAGTAGCGAGGCCTTGAGATGATGATTTAATTACAACATCAGAAATAATAATAATAATATAACTTTATGATATATTATCTTTTTAATATATTACCTTTATGATATATTATCTTCATGGTAGCCTATAAACTGTGTATCAGGGGTGGTCAACAGGCGACCCGCGAGCCGCTACCAGCGCCGCCAGTCAAGTTGGCGTGACCCTCGAATAATAGTTTGATTTTTATAATTGCGATATTTAACTTCGAATTTACTCGAAATCGTGAAAGTGGTTTTATTGTTTTTGAATTGACCACATCAAATATTACGAAAGTCTACAAATACGTTGCGCCTTTTTATTTAAAAAAAAAGGCGGATAAAAGATATTTTCAAGTATTTTTAGGTAAAAACTAGACATACTGCGTATTTCAGGTAAGTTGTATATTCAAAGGTCAATAATAGTTAGGAACTGTTTTAAATTCGAATGATAACACAGTAACAATATTTCTCGGACATAAATTTAATTGTATGGATATGGGCGAATATACCAATGTTTGGAATTTAAGGAATTGAATAGGAAAGTAAGCAATGAAATAGTTCATGGTAAATAATTAACAAGATGTTACCCATTTCAGCAATGAGGATTGATTAAATTACCTTGCTTTTCTAACTGCAATGTAAACAGCTGTTAGTGATCAAGATGTATAACATTATTTATTCATTCGAAAATAAATTAAAAATTTTTAAGACACAGTTGTATAGAACAACACTCATCCATTTTCCTACTCTTGCTCTCAGAAAAGCAGAAATAGCTGATGCGGATGGCTCCAAATATGTTGAAAATGTTGACAAGTTGTGCACTAACAGATATGTTTTCAAACGGATTTTAAAGATTCAAGAAATTTATAAAATATTTCAAACTATTTTCTTAACCATTTGATGTTGCACCAGAGGACAGTCCTGAGAGCTGTCAAATGGAGCTGATAGACTTACAGTCTGATATGGACTTGATGAGAGCATATGATAGCACAACTTGAGGTTGTTATATTTGTTTGTTTTATATATTAGAAACTGCTTCAATTTAATATTTTAATATATATAATTTTAATGTAAATGTTATATTTCTTTAGCCAAAAGCAGTGATGCCGAATACTTAAGTACTCGTGTACTTAAGTACATTTGTTGTACTTGGGTATTTAAGTCCTTTTACGATTGTGTACTTAGTACTTGTACTTTAAATACATTTTAATTACAGCCAAGTACTTTTAAATATTTTTTTAAAATAAAAGTGTTAATGAATTGATTTCTTTTTCCTTTACTATATGTCTGTCCCTTTGCTTCCTTTGTTCTCTTTGTATTGTCGATTGTTCTCATTTGTTGGAAGATGACCGAACTATTTGAACGTTCCAAAAGCCAATATAACACTGGCAAGTGAGGTGACATTCAAGCGAATGTATCGTTCAGTGACTGGCAAATGTTCTAGTTTGAACAATGTTCCACATCAGAGTTCAAAAACTGCTGAAGCTGTGTTTGATGTACTTGGGAGAACAATACCTAAGCCAAACTCAACTCGTTGGAACTCTGAATTTGACAGTTACAGAGCCATCAATGATATGAAGGACAGACTTAATATCGTGATAGAACGCTTGGAGCTGCCAAAGTTCAGCTCTCAAAATTTCACGTTATTGAAGGAATGGATTGAAGTAGTGAGGCCGATTGCACAAGCTCTAGACAATTTATTTCCAAAATTTGCATAGAATTAATTGTCAATTTAGAATTTCAAACAAAATGAGTATATTTAAAAGTACTTGTACTTACACTTAAGTACATTGCCTGCAGCACACTTTTACCTATATTTATAAGTACCTTCAGCTCCAGGTACTTTGTACCTAAGTACGTTTTTGGAGTAAGGCAATACTGGTTAAATGTTCAATTTCTAAATTTTTTGTCATAATGATTTAAGCTTTTTAAAATGAAATATACGCTTATTTGCAATATCAAGAAGTTTCAAACTTTATTCGAAAAAGTTAATATAATATAAATTCAGTGTAAAGCCAAACATACGTTATTTAAATATTAATATAAGTTGACTATAAACTCCGATCATTTCAACAACAAACAAAAAACTGTTTTAAGGAATGCAATCAAATTTATTTCCAAAAAATGCATCGAATTTTAGATAAAATGAGTATATTTAAAAGTTAATCTGGAAAATGAAACCAGTGAAAATTCCAAAGAACAGCGTAGTCCTTGAATTCTTCAGTTTTTGCCTTGTCTTCATAAGTCTACTTCACAGACAAAGCAATTAGCCAATCCACAGGGAGTATCGTTCCAGAGCAGATTATTGATATCGCCAGCCAAGAAGTGAATGCAATCTTCAATTCCTTTAGCGTTATTGGGTTCTCCTGGGAGCCAGTTTGTGTACAGCATCTCCATCTTGATACCACGGTTGGGGACCCAGGTGAACGGACCATTGGAGCACTTTCGTCTCCCGGCAGTCCAAAACGCAGGCTGGTTAACGGCCGTGTTCATGCAGGACGCTTAAACAAAAAATGAAGTGTAATGAAATTAAATTAACAAATAATAAGTAAGATAAAAATAATCAGAACTAAATAATTTTAGAACCAGTAAATTTTTACAACAATACCCTTTATCGGGCCGATGACTTCTTTCAGTGGGTTATTGCTGGCAGCACTTGTGATGGTCACAAGATGGGAACCAAACTGATCGCAGGTGTTCAGAGCTTCGTCCCAATTTAGCTTCGTCGAGAAAGCCTTGTAGCACTTGTTCTGCTGCTTAAAATAGGTGAATCCTGCTGGACATAACCCACACTCTGAAATTAAAAATAAAATTAAATTGAACATAAAGAATTTGAAAGATAACTTAATTGAGAACATCAAACCAGAAATAAAGTTATTTAAAAAGTAAACACATTCTGACTGAATACCTCATAAGGAAAGAGTACAAATAAGAAAAAATACACCAAGGAAAGCATTCTAACAAACCAAATGACCCAGCAGGACACGAGTGAGTTCGAATCGTCTGCTTTTTTTAATCACTCTAGAGAGTTTAGCTCAACAATTTTAATATTGCAAGATATTTAGTTTCACGAACGACCGCTAACAAAAATTGTAATATATAGAACAAGATGAGCTTTCTGTTTGGCACAGGTTTCCGTGGCATCCTCCCAACTTTCTCCGCTTGCAAAAGCCTTGTAGCACTTATTCTCTTTCTTGGACAGATCTTGCAGTACGACTGGACTTAATTTTATTATATTATAGTTTTATTATTATATTATATTCTATTATATTATATTATATTTATTATATTATATTATTATATTATATTAGATTATATTATATTATATTATATTATATTATTATTATTATTATTATATTATATTATATTAGATTATATTATATTATATTATATTATATTATATTATATATATTATATTATATTATATTATATTATATTATATTATATTATATTATATTATATTATATTATATTATATTATATTATATATATATATTATATTATATTATATATATTATATTATATATATTATATTATATTATATTATCTTATATTATATTATATTATATTATATTATATTATATTATATTATATTATATTATATTATATTATAGATTTGCAATTATTAACGATGTTGATAATAATATTAGGATTTTAAAATTTAATTGTTATTAATATCTTTATTCTATAGAGTTCTGCAAGATTAAATTTGTATTTAAATTATTGATATTTTAGTATTCTGATAAATTTCAAGAATGGTGATTAAAGAAAATAATAAGGTTAAGATATCACGAGTAATACTCTTACGTTCACTAAGTCCATTTGAGGAAAACAGAACAATCGCGCAGAGAAGAACTAAGATCGACATCTTGAATCCTCAAACGTAGATCCTTACATCTGCTTCTTATTTATAGCTTCTTATTTATAGACTTGATGAGAGCATATGGCAGCAACGACTTGGTAACTTTTTACAATAGCAATGTGTGGATAGCATCCAAATTTATGATTTCAATTTTTTGCAAGGATCAAATTTTCTAAAAGTCGATATGTAAGTCAGCTTCGAGTTGCTAATTTATGAGTCAGAGCAGACATTGATAAACTATGCAGAATGCAAAATACCAAACATTTTTTTATGTTTATACACGTCATTATTAAAGTAAGACAATATTTGAATATCTTGTTTTTAGTTTCAAATGTATTCACAGTATTAGTGAATGTACTTAACTAAACTATAGTTACGAACACCTTTCTAATACACTCCCTCCTTGCACAAAATTATACAGGAACAAGAGGACATTGTCTCAAACTGAAGCAAAGTAATTATTCTATAGACAGTGTTAAATTCTCATTTTGCAATAGAATTGTAAAACCGTAGAACGATATGCCCGGTGATGTCGTTAAATCAGCCACGATCTCCCGTTTCAACGCAATAATACGTGACTTAGACTTTAGTCAATACTTAAATTACATTTAATTTATTTGCTGCCCTTGTGTACACGCCAGTCGATGTCTTTTGTTTTTCAGCAATTGTTAGTGGTCCAATTGGGCAATTCAATTTTATATAATAAAATAAACTTATCATAAGAGTACATTTTTTTACGGTAACCAACCCCCATTGTTGTTAAAAATTTCAAATGTGGCCCAACATTGGAAAATGTTGCACACCCTGCTCTATATATCACAATTTTTGTTAGCGGTCGTTCGTGAAACTAATTACCTTGCAATACTATAAATGAATAAACAACAATAATAACAATGATAATAACAATTTTATTATAATAATGATTATTAACATTAATATATTTAATCAAAAAACATAATTAAGATGAATCCTATCGTGCGACAATCGACACTACCAGTGCAAACAAGAACCTAAGGTTTAGATTGCGTCATCTTTTCGGACGAATTTTTTTTCAATGTAATGTTTGTAATGTTTTATTAACGTCCATAGCTAGATGATTAGGACGGTGCAGCGGGGTTTGAACAGATCATTTCAACAACCAACAAAAAACTGTTTTAAAGTATGCAATCAAATTTATTTTTACAAAATGCATCGAATTAATTGTCGTCAATTTAAAATTTCTATTAAAATGAGTATATTTAAAGGTTAATTTGGAATTTGAAACCAGATGAAAATTCCAAAGAACAGCATAGTTCCTGAATCCTTGAGTCTTTGCCTTGTCTTCATAAGTCTACTTCACAGACAAAGCAGTTAGCCATTCCACAGGGAGTATCGTTCCAGAGCAGATTGTTTTTAGCCCCAGCCAGGAAGTGAACGCAATCTTCAATTCCTTTAGCGTTATTGGGCTCTCCTGGAAGCCAGTTTGTGTACAGCATATCCATCTTGATACCACGGTTGGGGACCCAGGTGAACGGACCATTGGAGTACTTTCTTCTCCCGGCAGTCCAAAATGCAGGCTGGTTAACGGCCGTGTTCATGCAGGACGCTTAAACAAAAAATGAAGTGTAATGAAATTAAATTAACAAATTATGAATAAGAGTAAAAAATAATCTGAACGAAATAATGTTAGAACCAGTAAACGTTTACAACAATACTTTTTATCGGGTCGACCAATTCGTTCAATGGGTTATTGCTGGCAGCACTTGTGATGGTCACAAGATGGGAACCCAACTGTCCGCAAGTCTTCAGAGCATCGTCCCAATTTACCTTCGTCGAGAAAGCCTTGTAGCACTTGTTCTGCTGCTTGAAGTAGGTGAAGCCTTGTGGACATAACCCACACTCTGAAATTAAAAATAAAATATATAACAAAATAAATTTTTATTTAAACCCATTTATTAAAATGATATTTTAGCATACTGATAAATTTCTAGAGTGATGATTATGACAATAATAAGATTAAGATATCAGGAGTAATACTCTTACGTTGACTAAGTCCATTTGAGGAAAACAGAACAATCGCGAAGAGAAGAACTAAGATCGACATCTTGAATCCTCAAACATAGATCCTTACATCTGCTTCTTATTTATAGCTTACCGTACATACCTGTGAAAGTAGCGAGGCCTTTAGATGATGGTTTAATTACAACCTCAGAAATAAAAATAATAATAATATAACTTTATGATATATTATATTTGTTATAATGTGTCTGGATATATCTATAGCCTATATACTCTGTATCAGGGGTGTGCAACAGGCGACCCGCGAGCCACTACCCGCCCCGCCAGACAAGTTGGTATGGCCCTCGAATAATGTTTAGGTTTTTATAATTATGAACTTTAATTTCAAATTTGATCGTAATCGTGTATTACGGAAGTCGGCAAATACGTTGCGCCTTTTTATTTTAAAACAAGGCGGATAAAAGATATTTTCAAGTATTTTTATGTAAAAACTAGACATCGTGCGTGTTTCAGGTAAGATATTTAATCAAAGGTCAATATTATTTAGTAACTGTTTTAAATTAGAATGATAATACAATAACAATATGTCTGGGACATAAATTTAATTTATGGATACGGGCGAATATACCAATGTTTGGAATTTAAAGAAAAAAATTGAACAGTTAATGGTAGATAAACAACAAGATGTTACCTATTTCAGCAATGGAGCTTGTTTAAATGACCTTGCTTTTCTAGCTTACATCTCACGACATCATGTTGAACTAAATGTGAAGCTGCAATGTAAACAGATGTTGATGAACAGGATGTACGAACATATTTCTTCATTCAAAAATAAACTTAGAATTTTTAAGATACAGTTGATTAGAATAACACTCATCCATTTTCCTACTCTTGCTCTCAGAAAAGCAGATATAGCTGATTTGGATGGCTCCAAATATGCTGAAAAGGCAGTGCATTGAATTTACAAACAGATTTGAAGATTTCAGGAAATTTGAAAAATATTTCAAACTATATTCTCAACTATTTGATGTTGCACCAGAGTACAGTCCTGAGAGCTGTCAAATGGAGCTAATAGACTTACAGATATTATGATATGGTCTTGATGAGAGCATATGACAGCAAAGACTTGGTAACTTTTTACAAATACTACGTGTGTTGATAGCATCCAAATTTATGATTTCACTTTTTTGCAACACATATGGTTGTGAGCAGTTTATTTCAAGGATGAAATTTACTAAAATTCTATATCTAAGTCAGCTTCGAGTTGCTAATTTATTGGTCAGAGCAGACATTGATAAACTATGCAAAAATGCAAAAATGCAAAATACCAAGTATTTTTTTTATATTTTTTCCTCACATCAATAAAGTAAGACAATATTTGCATATCATATTTTAGTTTCAAATGTATTCACAAAAGAATGATCAACTAGGACGTTTTTTAGGAAGACCTTCCTTGCCTTTCTGAAGAACCCCTAATCAGCAATCTCGACAATGACGGCTTTGCCACACAGGTCCATAAATCTCCAAATGAGCTCCTCGACAGACAAGCCCCAACCAGGAAGTTTTCCATTCGAGTCGGTCACCAGCTTAATTACCAGCTCTCTCATGAAGCAATCGAGGCAAAGAAAGCTTGCCGGCGCTAGGAACGTCGCTATCTTCGTCAGCATAATGACGTCACCAAGCAACTCTGCCAAGAAACAGCCAAGATTGCCATTGCTGATGTAAACCCCCGTTCCATGCGGCGCTCTCTTCACAAACTGCTTCACAGCCGTCCTCCTCAATATTATACCGACTCAAACTTTGTCAATTCTTTTAACTAATTTGTCATCTCGAAGATTACCAAAATCCATGCCAACACCCTCGCCTCATCAACCATCTCATCTTTTCCAGCCAGGCAATTCTCAGGCACCCCTATCTCAGTCCTAAAGCCTGTGTCTTCGGAAGAGGTTCTCAAGCTTATTCACTCACTGCCCAACAAGTCATCTCATCTCGATACTCTTCCCACTCCTCTTCTCAAGAAATTCTCTCTAATTCTATCCCCAATCCTCTCTAGACTAGCAAGCCTTTCTTTTAGCACAAGCACTTTTCCGTCCATCTTCAAGAGGGTCCAAGTCCTTCCACTTCTAAAAAAAAAGCCAAGCCTCGATCCAAGTTTGCCTACCAATTACAGACCTATCTC
Organism: Whitmania pigra; assembly: GCA_021613335.1. NCBI lineage: Eukaryota > Metazoa > Annelida > Clitellata > Hirudinida > Haemopidae > Whitmania > Whitmania pigra. The sequence goes on from JAJTWR010000302.1 coordinate 471,158, forward strand.
CATCCTTTCAACTGTGTCAAAACTGCTACAAAGACTCATTCTCTCCAGAATCCGACCTCATATCACAGCATCCTCTAACTTCTCTTCTCTCCAATCTGCCTACAGACCTGGTTTTTCTACAGAAACAGCCCTTTCACACATCTTCAACAATCTCACCGACATCCGTGGCAGGAGCAATTGCGCTGTGATGGTCGGACTCGACCTCTCGGCTGCCTTTGACATTGATCTGGACGATATGCATCTTAGCAGTGTTGCCGTAAGTACTCCAAAAATGTACTTAAGTATAAGTACAAGTACTTGGGGCCGAATGTATTTATAAGTACAAGTACAAGTACGTTGTAGCCAATGTACTTAAGTATAAGTACAAGTATAAGTATAAGTACTTTTCCTTCATTGAACAGAATTAATATTCGTTATCTTCAATACAATGTTAACACAAGAGAACACAAGTAACAGAATTTACATTTATCAATAAAATCGTTTATTTTTCTTTAAAAGAAGCAATTTCTCAAAATATTGGTCACAGAGTCTGTTACGCTGAGGAGTCAGTATAAGACCAGCTTGACTGAATAGCCTTTCAACAGGTGCAGATGATGGAAATGTACTTATTAATAATTATTAAAAATGTATTTAAATACTAAGTACTAAGTACACAATTTTGAAAGGACTTAAGTATAAATACTCAAGTACAACAAATGTAATTAAGTACGTACTTAAGTACATGAGTACGTAAGTACTCGGCATCACTGCATCTTAGTAAATTATTACTCAATTAAAATTATTAATCAGATTTAATGAGCGTAAAAGAGTGTTGTCACTTGTAATATTTCATAAATTGTTTTAAATATTTCTCATTAAATTTGAAAAAAAAAATTTTAATACTAAACCATTCATTACTATGAGTCCATCTCTCGAATGGAAACGCAACAATGAGAATCAGGAAATTAAAATTAAACATTTTGAGTTGTCAATAAAAATCTAATCATCTCTTCGCGGCATTTTATTTACAGAAATTTTTACTTTATCACTGATTCTTGTTTTTTTCATATTATTTTTATAGATTAACACTTGAAATTGCAAATATTGACGACCACAAATAATGCTTGGAACATTTCCGATGAAACTTTGACATTTGATGGATTGGGAATAGCAGGTGATTCACCATTTTACGTGTTGAGGTTCATTAAACTGGTTGATGAGTTCGTTGACATCAATCTGAACTAAAAACAAAAACTTCCCTTTCATCAGCAAAATTTTTTCATGTTGAACTGTTATGATTACAATGTCATCTCCGTATCGGTCATCTCCACATTTGGCGCCAAAACAGAGTTTACGAAGTTTCCCCGCCTGGCCCCTCCAAACATTTTACATGATATAAAATACAGGTAATGCTAAAGTTAAGCGTGAATAGTTAGCTTTATTTTCCAGATAATTCAGGTGTGATTCATTCCAAATAACAATGTATTACACAGAGTAGATCGATCGAGCAATGTCATCAGGATTAGGAATTCTAAACTGAACATTCTGCTAATGGCTAATCCTAACTTATTCAAAATCTTTAAACTTAGCAGACTCACAGACAAGGAACATTTTAATTGAACTCCAAAGAGTTTCCAAATTGTTCACCTTTTTCCAAGGCAGACCTAACAATGTGTATACCAAAGTGTCCATGTAATAATAACATATAAACATTCTTACTATTGTTTACTGTTCTTTTTTTATGAAATTATATTTTTTCTTTTATGTTTTGTTCACTATTTTAGGTTCAATGTTTTATAATGTTTTAGGAGACTTTTAGACTAGCGACCATTGAATTATATTTTTATGAACCCAGACTGACCTTTAATAACATTGTACGTGTTTGGATCAAGTAAGAATGCTGTAAATTGGGGAAAGAAAGCGCATTAATTAGACGGATTAGCACTAGATTTTCTAAAAAATCATTTAAATTCTTACAAATTCTTTCAGTCGATTTTCAGACAGATCTCAATTTATTTTATGATATGTTTTTGTTTAAAATTGTCTACCATCATTTTACATCCACGCTCAGAGCGAATGAACGAATTCATTCAAACGCCCTTTTCGCAGATGAAACACAACTCGTTGTCGCAGCTTCTGTCGTTCCATTTCATATTTTCATCAGGTACCAATTCGATGCAATCTTCAGTGCCATTCAAGTCATTTGGCTCGCCACTGCGCCAGTTGGTGTACAAAACTTTCCACTGGCTTTCTGGACCCGTTATCCAGGCGAAGGAATTCTTACATTTCCTTGCTGCCGAATGGTATGAAATGCAGGAACCTTAAACAAAATCGTAACAATTTTTAGCAGACAGTAAACTTGCTTGATATTCAGTCTTGTTATTGTTTTCAATACCTGTGAAGGATTGAGTTACCTCCATCAGGGCCTTTGAGTCATCTTCGTTTCTTACCACAGCAAGATGGGAACCCAGGTGGTGGCAGAGGTCATATGCATTTATCCAGTTCGATAATTTGTTGTAAACTTTGTAACATTTATTCCATTTCGAGAGATATGTGAAGCCGTCTGGACAAATCGCACATTCTAAAAATCGTAGTTTATAATTACGAATTAATTAATACAGTTTACTCAAAATACTCTTATAACTTACGCTGGCCTAGTAAGTCAATTGGAAACAGAATAAGCAGAAATAGTGAGGCAATGTTGAACATTTTGAGAGCTAAATTCATAATTTTTCACTATCCGATCGTGATTACAACGAATTTATACTCAGTGTTTTGTTGACTCTCAAACTTTGTGATTTATGAGTTTCCAAAAAAAAAGATAAAAAAATTAACGTTTTTTTATCGTTAAGCGTTTGTTGTCCATATTTGGCTATCCTCAAATTTCTCAAGAAAATAATGATGCTATTTTAGAGTTGGTTGCAAATCTTTTTTAAGTTTATTATTATTATTATTATTTATATTTATATTTTTATGTATTATTATGTCACTGGTACTGTGCGAACTGTGGATAAAAATCTTTGGACAATTGGTCCACCAATTCGAAGTAAAATAAAAAGAATTTAATGATCTTTTAATTGTTTATTAATGTAATGTTTTAATTTATTTAATTAGCGATAATATATATTTTAATATATATATATATATTTAAATAATATTTGTTATTTATGCGATGGCATAAAATAAATCTGCTTATCAGATAATTTATTAGATAATGTATTAGATAATAAAAAAAATCACAGTGGCTTAGTGCAATTCAACTTCCAGCGATGACAGTTTAACTTATGAGTGCACTTGATAACATCTTGTTCGGTCAGTGATAAGAACATTTGACAAAAATTGACAATTTAAACATTATAAATTCATTTTCATATTTTGAATATTTTTGAAACTTTTTTTAGTTATCACTACCAGGGCTGCCGAGAGGGATAGAGTCAAGTACCTAAGGACACGAAAATTTTTTCGGCCCATCCGCGTTTTAAAACCTTTTTTGTTTGGCTTTTACATTACCAAATTGACAGTGTTCGGTGTTGTTGTCAGTAATTACTGCTCTTCAAGATGTTCTTCTTGTGCTTCGTCGTCCTGGCACTCCTTCCTTATCAGGGATTTGGACAACGTTAGTTATATTTTTATGTAGTATTTATTTATATAGCATTACAGTTAAATTATTACATTATGATATTATTATTATTATCGGTTATAACAACATCATTTCAGTTTGATTGTGGTTGGAGGTTTTCAAATATGATATCTTTCGAACTTTTTCCATTCAATGTAATTTTATTTTTAATTTCAGAGTGTGGGTTATGTCCAGAAGGCTTCACCTACTTCAAGCAGCAGAACAAGTGCTACAAGGCTTTCTCGACGAAGCTAAATTGGGACGATGCTCTGAGCATCTGCGGCCAGTTGAGTTCCCATCTTGTGACCATCACAAGTGCTGCCAGCAAGAACCCACTGAACGAAGTGGTCGACCCGATAAAGGGTATTGTTGTAAATTTATTTATTTACTATTTATTACTATTTATTGTGTATTTACTGGTTCTAAAAAAAGATTGAAAATGGAAAATTATTTCGTTCAGATTATTTTTTACTCGTACGTATTATTTGTTAATTTAATTTAATTTCATTGCATTTAATTTGTTGTTTAAGCGTCCTGCATGAACCCGGACTGGAAACAGCCATCGTTTTGGACTGCCGGGAGAAGAAAGTGCTCCAATGGTCCGTTCACCTGGGTCCCCAACCGTGGTATCAAGATGGAGATGCTGTACACAAATTGGCTCCCAGGAGAACCCAATAACGCTAAAGGAAATGAAGATTGCAGTCACTTCTTGGCTGGCGATAGCGATAGCAATAATCTGCTCTGGAACGATACTCCCTGTGGAAAGCTTAATTGCTTTGTCTGTGAAGTCGACTTATGAAGGCAAGGCAAAAACTCAAGGATTCAAGGACTATTCCTTGGAAATTTCACTGGTTTCAAATTCCAGATTAACTTTTAACTATACTCATTTTATCTGAAATTCTAATTGACGACAATTAATTCGATGAATTTTTTGGAAATAAAATTGATTGCATCCTTTAAACAGTTTTTGTTTGTTGTTAAAATGATCGGAGTTTGTAATCAACTCATATTAATATTTAAATTTCTTAAGCATGGCTTCACCTGGAATTAATATTAAATTAACTTTATCGAAAAAGTTTCTTGATAAACTTCTTGATATTAAATAAGCGTATATTTCATGTCAAATGGTATTATTCTTTATGACGAAAAATATAGAAATATTTGAAGCAACAGAAATTAAATCTTTTAAAGTTTGCAACAAATTTTCACTTTTTATTAGTATAAATTAGTATAAAGTTATTAGTATTTTAGTTTTGGCCATTGTGTTTAGTTTGTTGCTGTTTTTGTTTAGAAAGACAAGAACCAAAGATACAAAGAAAGGGTAAATAAAATAAGGGTAAATATGTTAATTATTAATTTCTGTTATGATATTGCCTGTCGTGATGTAGCTTGCTTACAATGTCCCGTTGGCTTGAGCTTTCAATATAGTTACAGACCCATAATAATAATAATAATAATACTACTACTACTACTACTAATAATAATAATAATAATAATAATAATAATAATAATAATAATAATAATAATAATAATAATAATAATAATAATAATAATAATAATAATAATAATAATAATATAATAATAATAATAATAATATAATAATAATAATAATAATAATAATAATAATAATAATAATAATAATAATAATAATAATAATAATAATATAATAATAATAATAATAATAATAATAATAATAATAATAATAATAATAATAATAATAATAATAATAATAATAATAATAATAATAATAATAATCTATAATAATCAATGAACTCGTAAATAAATTATGATATTGATTTCCATTTCCCATTTTATTAGATTGAGTTGTGTAAAAAATTTGTTCAAACAAGTTTTTAACGAAAAAAAACAAAGGGCGGGAAGACTGAATGCATCGATTACTTGTTCGCTTCTTTCATCAATGTTCATTCTAACAATTGTAGAACATCTGATCTAACTTTCATAAATATTTTCATTAAATAGTACAGCTTTAGGATACTCGCAAACAAAACAGAGGGCATTCTTGCACGTCAAATCATTCCATTCCATGTCACCCTGAGCTTGCACCTGGATGCACTCTTCTTTACCCCCGAAGTTATTTGGCTCGCTTGGAGCCCAGTTTGTGTAAGGCAGTCTCCACTGGGTACCCGAGCTGGTCATCCAAACAAACTCTTTGTCTGAACAAGGTCTTCTTGCCGCGGAATAAAACGAATGACAAGAACCTGTAAAAATAGATTTTATTTATTAAAATACATTTTGCAAGAAACAATTTAGGAGTCATTAGTCGTGGATGTTTGTTTGGCTCCGTTGAGTTCAGTTAAGTTGAGGAATTTTAAGCTTATTGTGAATTTTAAGTGGTGATCGAATTGGAGAAAGTAAAAATTAGAATGTATTTTGAATAATTTTGCACTTGTATCAGCCATCAAACATTCAAAGCTAAAATGTTAAAAAACAATTTTTTTAAATATTGAATAAAAAAATGTCTTTTTTATCGTAATAAATATTGATACTATCAACAGCTTTCCTATTCCATTAGAGCATACTTTATAATCCATAAATTACTCATGAATTATTATTATTTATAGAGATTCATTTATTATTTTACCTAATCAGATTTAGGATATATCGAAGACCAAAACTGAAAGGGGTACTAGCCAGCTTATATTTAATGAATTTAATTAATTAATGAATTAATTAATATTGAATTAATATCTACGCCTAGGTCTATCAGCTTTATGTATGCCCTCTAACCAATTAATTTCCTAATGTGAAATAATCTTGTTAAATTTGCGATACCTTGGACAACTTCGAACAATTCCCTTAAAGCACCCGAGTCGACCTCGTTTCGTATCACGGCGAGTTGTGCTCCCTGTTTTTTACAAACACTGTTTGCTTTGTACCAATGGCTCAGCTTCTCGAATACTTTGTAGCATTTGTCCCACTTTTCCAGGTAAATAAAACCGTCTGGACATCCTCCGTTACCTAAAAAATGATAAATAACTTTATAAATAATAATAATAATAATAAAAAATAAACTCTTAGCAACGTAATAGTGTATTTTCTATTTTAAATTGGTCTAACATCAACTACCTTCAGTCAGTACTTTGGCGGGAAGTAGAGCAATGAAAAACAGGATGGCAAAGTTGAACATTTTTTCGAGAAAATAATGTTTAAATGAACTTTCTAGTTCTTAATCACGTAGTGTTATTTATAGAATATTTTTGGACCTCTGCCTGACATGCATTTAGAGGTGTTTTGAAAAAATTAAGTATTTTTCTATAAATAACTACTGAAGGTTTTAAAATATAAACATTTTATTTTTAAAATTTATGAGCTCGATGATTTAATATCTGAGCGTGACAATCTAACATTTTTATTCGTACAAAATGAACGAATTGCGGTGTTTCGCATGCAATCAAGAAAATTTTAAAAGTTAAAAATCTTTAAAGTTAAATCATATTTTTATCTGAAATCTAACAATTTATTGCTTTTTAGCATTAACCTCTTTTTATTTGAGTTTTAACATTTTTCATACTGATCAAACTAGCCTACTGTCTGGGGCACACAGTAATGCAATTTGATTATGCTAACAATTTGTTTTCTAGCTTATTCTCCATTTAATAAGTATAACATTTTTATGACTTTTTCATCAAAAAAGGACACACAGATTATGCTTTCGTCCAATTTATTGACTTTTATTTGTATACCTAATATTTTTAATATAATTAAATTGTTTTTTTTAAACGGTAATATTACCACTGTTAATCTAAAATTAAACCTTGTTATATTAGAAGTAAACTTCAATATTATCAAATTAATTAATAGTTCCAAACTCTACTGGACGGCCGGGAAAAGAGACTGCTCATACAGAAACTTCGCATGGGTCCCCATCCACTGTGTAAAATGATTGCCGCCGTAAACCAACTGGCGCCAAGGAGAACCAAATGGGGATGGGATCGAACATTGTCTCCATATCCAACCTGAGAATGATTTAGACTTCCCTGGAACGATGTGCAGTGCCATATTGAATTCTGCTTTATTTGTGAGATCGACCTCTAAAGAGAAAATGTGAGGTCTAATATCACAATTTAACCCAATTCTCGGGTAGAATCAAATGTAAACATTTCAAAATTCCAACGACCGTTACTAACAACTTTTGGAAATAAATGTAGAATAAATATATTATTTACTTGCAAAATTCGAGTCATTTTACGAATTCTATTACGAAGTCATAAAGATAGAAATAAAAATTGCTTTAGCAGCCTGCTTCTTCTCAAGTAGTTCATCTTTCCTCCTCATCAGCTCCAAGTACCTTTTCTGTAACTCGTTGTGCCTCTCCATCTGACGATGGATCATCAAGTCAGATCAAGTCAGATATTAGCGTTCGTCGATTTGTAAACAAATATTAGATTGGGCGATTTTATGTGATCCAATTCAGTCTTACCATGTTTTTATTCCAAAGGATATGAAATTTAGTTATTTAATAAATTTTTAATTAGAGCAAACTATTAAAGAAGATTTATTATAATTTTACTTTAATTCGAAAAATGAGTAATAAAACCCATTTATCGGAATCACGTAACGTAACAACAAATACCGCTCCGCTTAAGAACTCCATAGCGGAATCATAGTCTTACGAGCGTACATTCCATAATTAATAACACATCATTTAATCATCATCGCAATAAGACATTCAACATCAAAAAGCTTCATAGTCATAAAATTATACTCAAAAATAATTTGTTCGACATCACCTTCAGCCTACTATACGTTTTTGTTGGCACCAGGACTTTCTTGACAATTTTTTTTTTATATGGTAAGATGGAAATTACCACACATTGGATAAGTCATTCAATATGTTTTATCGCGTTAATCTTAGATTACAACTCTCAAAAAAAATCGATTTCTGAAAATACAAATTTATTGAATCAGATTTTTGAAAAATTAACAAAATTAAAATAAACATTAACCGACAAATTACCAAACGATTTAACGACAATAAAATTCAATTATTAATAAGAAACATGGAACGACGAGCCCTGCCATTTTGAATTCTGTGGGATGGATCTCTAAAGAGAAAATGTGAGGTCAAATCTCACAAGTTAACCCAATATCAGGTAGAATCTTATATAAAAATTTCAAAATTAAAACGACGATCATTAACAACATTTGGAAATAAATTTTGAATAAAAATTTTTTTAGGGTCTTTATAAGAATAACAAGTTGAACAGAAAACTTTATTGGCTGTCAAATATTCAGAAACAGAAACCAGAACGGAAATAGCGCTAATGGCTGCCAAGTACGTATTCGCATGTAATATCACACAACTCGCAAACCCCATTGGTACCAAACTCTCCCGCTCCCGAGGCCTGTTCGTTTTATACTCCAAGATGGCGTCACAACAATATTATATATTGCAAAAATAGAGTCGTTTTACAAATTTTATTACGAAGTCATAAAGATAGAAATAAAAATTGCCTTAAGTCAAGCATAAAAAATTCCTAAAGTTGTAGTAATATTTAACAAGCAGCCAATTTCTTCTCAAGAAGTTCATCTTTCCTCCTCAGCAGCTCAGAGTACCTCTTCTGTAACTCGTTGTGCCTCTCCGTCTGACGATCCACATCTTCCTTGGCAACCTGGATTCAAGAAAACATGAAATAAACAATGAAATAAGTCAGTGTGTTATAAATCCAAAAATAGATCCAGCCGAATACTGATACAAAATCCAAAAATTATGCAACGATGCCTTCCAATGATGAAACAGTAAAATAATGACAAGCACAAAAAACTCACAGCCAAACGTCTCTCGATAGCCATCTTCTCCTGCTCTCTAAGTCTCTCGAAGGTACTGTGTTCAATTCTGGCCTGCTCCAGTTGCTCCTGAAGGTCACGCAGTTGCTTCGACATATCCTGGGCTCTGGACAGGTACCCTGTAACGAGAACCTTGTGCTTCTTCTCCAGTTTTCCAGCTACCTTGGCCTTCTCTGCCATAATCTTCTTGTTGTTCTGTAAAGGCATAATTTGACTTATTAAATTCAGTTTAAGTCACACTGAACCAATTGGAAAATCTAATAACAAGTCTAAAAATGAATAAAACTACTAAAATTCAAAGCTTTAAAACTCACCTCTAATCTTTTCTCGAGAGATTCAATCTTGTCCTTCTTGGTTGCCATGTTGGTTCGGGTGAATTTGTTGGCGGAGGGCACGAACAAGAGCTGTGCCAGACACTGGTCGCGCACCTGGTTGTAGGTTTCAAAGGTCACCTCCCCGTGGCCCATCTTCTCTTGAACGTACGCCTCTTCCTCTCTGATCAGCTCTCTGGCTTGTTCAAGTTCCTCTGGAGAGATCTGGTCGTACTGGTGTTCCTTGAGGAATTTGGCATTTGCAGATTGTTGCTGTTGTAACTGCTTGGCTGTAATTCCTTCAAAAAAAAAATAATAACATAATAATTAAATAAACATATACATAAATATTAGTAAATAACCATATGTTCGTTACAAACTAAAGTGAATCGTTCAATTGTAAATGTATGAAATCACTCTACCTTTTTTCTTGGGCATGTCAAGCATGTTGTCATAATGGAGCATCTTCAGCATCTCTTCCTTGATCAGCTCCTCTGCCTTTTGGAGATCAGTCATCGAGTCATCATTGGGTGGCCTCATGATGTCGTCGTTGATGAATGCTGGTCTAGGCAACTGTCTCTGCACAACTTTGGAACGAGACTTCAACTCTCGTTCTCTCTCGGCCTTCAGTTGTTCTTCTCTTCTCTTGTCCACTTCGGCCTGGTCTTCCACCATTTTTTGACAGACCTCTTCTTCTTCCTCCATCTTGTCCATGTCCTCGATGTTGAACTCTATTTCCACATCTTTCGGTGCGGGCAAGCTTGCCAGGCTCATCTTCAATGACATCTTCTTCTCTTTCATGTCAACCTCTTCCTCGCATTCCTCAACGACGTTTAGGTTGTAACTGTCTCTCATTGGTGTCCTCAGAGGTGTTTGATTGGGCTTCCCTTTTTCACCTGGACCACAAATCGCTTTACGTACTGACTCATTTCCAGTCATTCCGTTCATCTTGATAGCTGGGGTTAAGAAAGGAGTTCCAAGCACAGTATTCGGGGTGGATATAACATCTTTGTTACTTCTGTCAAAAGACTGTCCAATTAGTGGGGTATTTTGTCCACCCAACAGTGGCGTGTTAACATTGGTGAGAGCCATGATGTCCCTTGCCCTATTAAGGATTGTATCCTCACTTTCAGGAACCATCGGTGTTCTGAGAGCGGCCAGTTTCTCGGTGGCGTCGGCAGAATAGTCGTTAAGAAGAACTTGTGAAGCACCCCCATTTTCTTCAGCACTTTGAACAATCTGCTTGTTTTGCTTTGCCAGCTTGTAAATGTCTTCCAACTCGCGGTCCGAAATCTGAGGCTCGGGAAGGACGAGTTTGCTTCTCTTCCTCTGCGGCTCTTGAAATTGATTCATAGCATCATTAAGAATGGCGTTCGGAAGATCTTGCTCTTTTCTGTTCTTCAATTTTTCTTTATCCTTCTTCCTCTCTCTGAGTTCCACAGCTCTGCGCGATTCTCCGTCAAGCTGGCTTTGCCTCACACTTCTGAAGTTAGTTTCAAGAGGTACGACAATGTCTTTGGATGTGTCATAGAATCCCGGCAAAGGCTTCTTTTCAAATGGAATTTCATTCAAGTAATCGATGCCTCTCTTTCGTTTCCTTCCTCCTGGTACGTAAGAACGACTGAAAATACCTGCTGCCTTAAGTTCCCTTCTCTTCTGCAGAGAAGCCAATCTTCTTGCCTCCTCCAGCTGCTTTTCTCTGGCCTTTCTCTTTGCCTTCTTTCCTTGTGTGTTGGCCAAACGAGCTCTGGCTTCGGAAAGCATCTCCAGTTCATCTTCGTCCATATCCACTGGGTCCGGTCGGGCAGGTTTAGTCTCCGGGTTTGGGTCGATCTCTCCGGGCTTTAGTTTTCTCGGGTCGTCATCTCCTATTTCTTGATCTTTTTGCTGTGCTTTATCGAGAAGATACTCGTAATGTTCAAAACATTGTGCGGCTGTTCTGCCAACGATCGGAGCGATGGTACGCCACTGCGTAGGCATCATTTTGGCCATGTAGAGCAGTTTTTCTTCTTCTTCTTGACTCCATTCTGTTTTCTTGATGCTTGGGTCGAGCCATTCAGACCATCTTGCCTTACACTGTTTGGCTGACTTCCTGTGCAACAATGAAGCTATTCTTGACCATTGATTTTTGCCGTATTTCATAACGGCGGCTTTGAGAATTTCATCTTCTGTGTTTCTCCAAATTCCACCTTTAACCATAATTCGCGGCATTTTGAAGCGCTTTGTTTAACCGACAAAATATTATTTCAAAGTCAGATCAAGTCAGATATTATCGTTCGTCGATTTGTAAACAAATATTAGATTAGGCGATTTTATGTGATCCATCAGTCTTACCATGTTTTTATTGCAAAAGATATGAAATATAGTTATTTAATAAATTTTTAATTAGAGCAAATTATTAAAGAAGATTTATTATAATTTTACTTTAATTCGAAAAATGAGTAATAAAACCCATTTATCGGAATTACGTAACGTAACAACAAATACCGCTCCGCTTAAGAACTCCATAGCGGAATCGTGGTCTTACGAGAGTACATTCCATAATTAATAACACATCATTTAATCATCATCGCAATAAGACATTCAAGATCAAAAAACTTCAAAGTCATACAATTCTACTCAAAAATAATTTGTTCAACATCGCCTTCAGCCTACCATACCTTTTTGTTGGTACTTTCTTGACAATTTTTTGTTAGATGGTAAGATGGAAATTACCACAAATTGGAAAAGTCATTCAATATGTTTTATCGCGTTTTGTTTCCATTTGCTAAATGTGTTCTACTATCTTGGATAGTATGTAATGCTTTGGAAACACGTTACTCTAAGATTTCAACTCTAAAAAAAAAAGCGATGTCTCAAAATACAAATTTATTGAATTACATTTTTAAAAAATTAACAAAATCAAAATAAACATTAACCGACAAATTATCCAACGATTTAACGACAATAAAATTATTTGAACAAACATGGAGTTGCATGCACATTATGGAGTTCATAAACATGTTTTTTTTTGACTTCATCAGCTTTTTGAAATTACAATTTTACTTCACTTTCTCCACTCAATGCCTCCATCCTACTTCATGGCCATCTTCCATCTGGGGCTCCAAAAACCCCCTGAAAACTCTATCCTCACAGGTCCACCTCACTCCATACCCTGTCAAAATCAAGAGTTTGTAAAACATTGGTACACTTTATGAAAAGTATCAAATATAATGTAATTTAATGTGCAAACATGTTGCACCTCAACAAAAATGTGTATGTCTTTTATAAAAATTCTTTCATTTTCATCGGTGCAGTACAATAACACTGCAAACAATGAAATATTATTTATTTATTGCCAGAGATATTTGACATTTAATATTTGACGAAACATGACCCGATAACCGGGACAAACATGCAGAAACAAACTATTACAATCAACATTTAACCTTTTTCCTGTCTGGCTTCGACCGTGCTGATGTCATTCTGGAGAACATTGGATAAACAACTTTTAAAACCATTCTCTTTAAACAAAATTAGAAGATTCAGTTTCTGAACATTCACGTCACTCAAAATACGATGGTGGTATGACAATGGTGGCAAAACAATGATAAACGATGGCATGTCGACGATGAAGACAAATGGCGCAGTCAACATAAATGGAAGAACACCACAGTGCTACGAGGTCTGATAACCAAGCATTCCAAACAACATTCGGGATATGAAGGCAGTAGTGGAATGCTGATGAGAAATTAGAGATAATGATAATATAATTCTAATTATTACAATTCCAATATTTATAATTCCAACGACTTTCTTACGGGTAGCCCATGAATGTTCAACCAGGTGACATTGTCCAATATCGACTTTAGCAACTGCTGCGCATGCTTGTTCTTGTACGACTCAGCTTTGATGATACAAAAGACAGGCATGGATTCAATGAATTTACAGTCACCATCAGCACAACTGCATCATTCATCATTGTCGTCACCATTACAGCCACCACCATCAGCATCATCATCATCATCATCACCACCATCATCGTCATCATGACTATTTACTTCCAGTACAGACTCCCCACCAGCTGGAACTGGAGTCCCGATGGGCGTGCTTGGACAGAGCCCGGGCTCCGACAGTGAGCAGCTCTTTGTTCTCGGGGCTGCAAAAGTTCGTGAAAGGTGTCAAACAAAAGTTTGAGATCATGATAACAATCCACCCGAGATACATCTAGTATCTCCCCTCTTAACCGGCCACTCAACGCACCCCTTTCTTTACCCACTTGCACTTCTCAGCAAAAGCCTCCTCAAGTTTCTTCCTGGGTGGTGGCCATATGTCCTTCGAACCCACAGTCTTCCTCATCCCCAGCATGTCCAGTAGGCCCCTCTTGCCCAAAATCTGTCATAATACAAGTTAGTATTAACTCGTTAGCTAAATAATTAAGTACTATAAATTAAATGATAATAACAAATTTTATTCTAGATAAATAGCGTTTGAAGATTCAACGATCGTAAGACGATGTTGTTCTCGGCAAAGCTGCGATACATTAACTCTAAACACGGAAAAGGTGACTTACAACGAATGCGTTAAAATGATACAGTGAACATGTAAGCCGATAAAATGACAACACAAACCTTGAAAATCTCCCTCAAGTGGTAAGGTCTCTCGTCCTTGCTCCAATGGTCGAAGAGAAACTCAAATCTAAAAAGTCTTAACTTCAAGGAATCTGCCATTTCTTTCCTGCAACAAGCATTAAATTGATCCACATTAGCAAGCAAGAGTTCTAGGAATAAATAAACTTTAGAATCGAAAAGGCAACATTAATTTAATTCATTAAATATTACTTAGTATGGGAAAGGTGTGATATAATATGCTAATGTAACTAGTTATATTATAACTAGTGAAGAATTTTACACTAATTCTCTGGGAATTCCAAACATTAGAACGATGAATAATCATTCCCTTTTAATAATAAACTTAAACTTAAACATGCATATTCTCACACAATTATCACCATGATCATCTGCAATCATCTAATCAACCTTTTTTCGTCGTACTGCCTCTCGTCTAGCAGGTGATAATTTGGCAAGAGTTCCATAGGACAACGTCTGCAATGAGACAAAATCGCTGGTTGAGATCAGAATCCAATAAATCTCAATTTGATTTTAAAATAGTTTCGTGGTGACAATGCCATGAAATTTTATTTATTTTTATTAGAATGCAAATTAACTGCAATAAATCAAATAATAAAATCGTAATACTTGGTATCCATCCATTCATGGAATTTCTGACTTAAATCCTTATAGAGGGGTCTCGTAGGGTATCCAAAAATACCCTTTCTGACGTAGTCATCTGTTATGTCTTCACCAGAATCCAACAACTCCTTTATATCTTCATCTGGCATAAACTTGTGCTCGTTGGGCCTTTCAAGCTCATTCAGTAGCATCTGACAATCAATGTTTTGGAAGTTAATTGATTTAGTCCATTTATAATTCTAATTCTAACCAACGAATTACAAATGAACTTGGATAAGATAACACATAACTTAGAAAGTTATAAGAGTTATTTATTAGAATTAAGTTAAATAAGAAAGTATCTTATTCACAATCAACAGAGCTAAAATATTTGACTATGTTAGAGGAAGGCAACACTTTTTAATATTAACTGGTATCCCCTGACCATTTGTGAAAATTATAAAAGTCATTTCATCAGATTGAGCAATGATTACCCACCACCCGGTAAAACTCCCTAGCTTGAAAGGATAAAACTAATTGCATACCTGTTTTACAATGGAATAAAAATCTATGTCTGCTCCGGGCATGTTCATCAACAACCACAATTACTTAGTCACACTATTAACACTCGACAGCATTACTTAACCCCATGTGATAAGCATATACAGGTTGCGCAACAAGATGTAACACAATTAAAGTGAAAATTACTCAAGTAGTAAAACACATTTAACTTAGGTTTGAAAGAATACAAAATAAATATTATTTAAATAGTTTGGTTATATATTTGTATATATATTTTTTTCTTTTCGAATGTTAAAGTGATTGGAGCATCAATCAGGTAGTCAATCAGCCTGCCTGGAAAAGGATGTTATTTTATATAATAAGCGTATTGTTAAATTTACAGTTTAATTTATTATACAAAACATAATTCATTGTGTTTAACACCTAATTATATCCTAATTCCATCTATTATTTTATTATATAAAGCGCTTAGTCCGCCCCATCTACAACATATTACCAGAAATACTTTTTATTCACAGCAGATTATCAGCAGTACAAATGCTATACTGAAATAACTGAATTCAAATAATTATAGTAAATTCTTATTATCATAGTAACATAGAATATAACAACTGATTATCGCTTGTAATCCAGTCGCTTTTGTTTTGGTCGATTTATTATCTGTCGTCGGCCTCACAAGTCAATTCAAAATGCCGCGTATTATGATTAAAGGTGGAATCTGGAGAAACACAGAAGATGAAATCCTTAAAGCAGCCGTTATGAAATATGGCAAAAATCAATGGGCAAGAATAGCTTCGTTGTTGCACAGGAAGTCAGCCAAACAGTGTAAGGCAAGATGGTCTGAATGGCTCGACCCAAGCATCAAGAAAACAGAATGGAGTCAAGAAGAAGAAGAAAAACTGCTCTACATGGCCAAAATGATGCCTACGCAGTGGCGTACCATCGCTCCGATCGTTGGCAGAACAGCCGCACAATGTTTTGAACATTACGAGTATCTTCTCGATAAAGCACAGCAAAAGGATCAAGAAATAGGAGATGACGACCCGAGAAAACTAAAGCCCGGAGAGATCGACCCAAACCCGGAGACTAAACCTGCCCGACCGGACCCAGTGGATATGGACGAAGATGAACTGGAGATGCTTTCCGAAGCCAGAGCTCGTTTGGCCAACACACAAGGAAAGAAGGCAAAGAGAAAGGCCAGAGAAAAGCAGCTGGAGGAAGCCAGAAGATTGGCTTCTCTGCAGAAGAGAAGGGAACTTAAGGCGGCCGGTATTTTCTGCCGTGAAGGAGGCAAGAAGAGAAAGCGAGGCATCGATTACCTGAATGAAGTTCCATTTGAAAAGAAACCCATGCCAGGATTCTACGACACTTCAAAGGACAGTCATGTACCTCTTGAGTCCAACTTCAGGAGTCTAAGGCAGAGCCAGCTTGACGGAGAATCACGCAGAGCGATTGAACTCAGAGAACGAAAGAAGGACAAAGAAAAATTGAAGAACAGAAAAGAGCAAGATCTTCCGAATGCCATTCTTAATGATGCTATGAATCAGTTTCAAGAGCCGCAGAGGAAGAGAAGCAAACTCGTCCTTCCCGAGCCTCAGATTTCGGACCGCGAGTTGGAAGACATTTACAAGCTGGCAAAGCAAAACAAGCAGATTGTCGAAAGTGCTGAAGAAAATGGTGGTGCTTCGCAGGTTCTTCTTAACGACTATTCTGCCGACGCGGCCGAGAAATTGGCCATGCTCAGGACTCCTAAAGTTCCCGAGAGTCAGGATACGATCCTCAATGAGGCCAGGGATCTCATGGCACTTACCAATGTTAACACCCCTCTCCTGGGTGGTCAAAACACCCCATTAATCAGCCAGACGTTTGACAGGAGTGGCAAGCACGTCATCTCTACCCCGAACACGGTCCTTGGTACCCCGTTCAGCACCCCGGCCATTAAGATGGGTGCCATGACCCCTGCGAACGGAGGTGAATCAGTAGGGGAATCGACGCCAGGTCCGAAGGGAAAAGCCAAACCCATGCAGACACCACTGAGGACACCAATAAGAGACAGCTACAACCTAAACGTTGTTGAGGAATGCGAGGAAGAGGTTGACGTGAAAGAGAAGAAGATGTCATTGAAGATGAGCCTGGCCAGCTTGCCCGCACCGAAAGATGTGGAAATCGAGTTCAACATCGAGGACATGGGCATGGACAAGATGGAAGAAGAAGAAGAGGTCTGTCAAAAAATGGTAGAAGACCAGGCCGAAGTGGACAAGAGAAGAGAGGAACAACTGAAGGCCGAGAGAGAACGAGAGTTGAAGTCTCGTTCCCAAGTTGTGCAGAGACAGTTGCCTAGACCAGCATTCATCAACGACGACATCATGAGGCCACCCAATGATGACTCGATGACTGATCTCCAAAAGGCAGAGGAGCTGATCAAGGAGGAGATGCTGAAGATGCTCCATTATGACAACATGCTTGACATGCCCAAGAAAAAAGGTAGAATGATTTCGTACATTTACAATTGTGTTATGACAACACTGTTATCCACTCTAGCTTGAAATATTATGCTATTAAAATGATGTTATTTACTAATTGCAACCTAATTTATATAGTACCGTATGCATAGCGTCAGGGACGCTTCTTGTAACCATTTACATAGCATTCCCTCGCAGAGGAACTTGTGGCAATGCAGGATGGATTTCGAACACGACGCATTAAGACTCATGTCATTACTTAAATGTTGTATCCTCGAACTTGTATTTAAAGATCGAATGTCAAAATAACTTTCGAAACGTTATTCCGGACGCGAGCACCAAATTATATAACAAAACAACGACAAACCGAAAAATCAATTGGCCTCCCCATGCAGGCACATAACCCATTTGGCCAACCTGCATTTACATGTTTATTTTATTACCTGCTAAAGGTATGACTGCCAAGCAGTTACATCAGCAACAATCTGCAAATGCTGACTTCCTCAAGGAACACCAGTACGATCAGATCTCTCCAGAGGAACTCGAACAAGCCAGAGAGCTGATCAGAGAGGAAGAGGCGTACGTTCAAGAGAAGATGGGCCACGGGGAGGTGACCTTTGACACCTACAACCAGGTGCGCGACCAGTGTCTGGCACAGCTCTTGTTCGTGCCCTCCGCCAACAAATTCACCCGAACCAACATGGCAACCAAGAAGGACAAGATTGAATCTCTCGAGAAAAGATTGGAGGTGAGTTTTAAAGCTTTGAATCTTAGTAGTTTTATTTATTTTAAGACTTGTTATTAGATTTTCCAATTGGTTCAGTGTGACTTAAACTGAATTTAATAAGTCAAATCATGCCTTTACAGAACAACAAGAAGATCATGGCAGAGAAGGCCAAGGTAGCTGGAAAACTGGAGAAGAAGCACAAGGTCCTCGTTACAGGGTACCTGTCCAGAGCCCAGGATATGTCGAAGCAACTGCGTGACCTTCAGGAGCAACTGGAGCAGGCCAGAATTGAACACAATACCTTCGAGAGACTTAGAGAGCAGGAGAAGATGGCTATCGAGAGACGTTTGGCTGTGAGTTTTTTGTGCTTGTCATTATTTTACTGTTTCATCGTTGGAAGGCATCGTTGCATAATTTTTGGATTTTGTATCAGTATTCGGCTGGATTTATTTTTGGATTTATAACACACTGACTTATTTCATTGCTTATTTCATGTATTTGACTTTTTTTAATCCAGGTTGCCAAGGAAGATGTGGATCGTCAGACGGAGAGGCACAACGAGTTACAGAAGAGGTACTCTGAGCTGCTGAGGAGGAAAGATGAACTTCTTGAGAAGAAGCAGGCTCTGGCAACGTCGACGAACTGAGCTTGCAGTGAATTGACTCGCTGACGAGAAATATTAATTTACCGTAAAACATTTCCTGGTAATTTCTCTTGTAATATTGTTGTTTCATTTGTTTTCTGGTTTTCTGAGAAACTGGTTCATAAACACGACTCGTTTGTCTTACGACTCGGAGTGAAACGTTTCTTCAGCATTTATTTTTTATTCTCTGATTGTAGGAAAATGAGAGAACTGCTTCACTGTAGAGGCCCAGAGACGATGCACTTTTGCTCAGTTATTTTCGATCGTTTTGATTTTGCGAACGCGAAGGAAACGGAAGATCGTTTGAGATAGGTGAATCTTTATTTTGATGTTATATTATCTAATAACTCAACTTATTATGTCGTTAGTGTAGCGTCAATCATAATTGATCGAAAATCTCCAAAAATCCTCTCAGTCTTCCGACGTCATCAACTTGGCAAATTCTGGAAAGGAATGACATTTTGTAAATTTTGAGGATGAATATTCAGCAACTATTGATTGAAACAAGTTGTCGATTCAATACATTAATCATGATGTATATCAAGCATATGGCTTGAGCAGATGAACTGTGAGCAAATGTAGAAATGTTAGAAGATTGTTACTTCTACAAAAAATGGTTAGTGATAAAATTGACTGTATCAAATCTGAATTTCTTAAGTAACTTCTAAAAAAAATGGTTAATGTTAAAATTGACTGTATCAAATCTAAATTTCTACAAGAAAATCTCATTAAAATTCTACAAGAAATATTGATGCAGCTCGTGGATATAATCTAATCGTAGTTAAAAATTAAAAACAAAATGTTAGATCGGTTCTCAAATACGGTTTACCATTACCTAAGGGAGTGTTAGAGACTAAGGAACAAGGCTTTCAATCCGATGTCATCAATTTTACGAATTCTAAAGGTTGTTTTGGAAAAAAACAAAGATTTATTGTTCTGCCAATTCGTTAAAAATTGTTAGTGAATGGATTAATCAGATAATGTAATTTCCAATAAACCACTATCCGCAAATTCTATACTATTAAGACTAAAAATAGTTAATGGTGATTACAGCTAAAGCTACATCTGATGCCCTAAGTGTCTGAGTCACATGTCACTAATTCGGTTGGGCTGGTTAGGAAAATGACTCTAATCAATCACCCATCTGATTAAAATTTCCCAATAAAGGCCACCAAATATTTATGCGCCAACAAACTGAGATTGTACAGTCGCAATCTAGTCGTCTGCTATTGGATACAGGGATATCCCTTAGCAACCGTTACCATATCTACCAGCACTCATCGCTATGGCAGTCCAGTCAGTTTAATCAACCTACCGTTGTAGTCCACCCAACCACTGCCGTCTGTGTCGACGTCGGCGATCATGTCGTCGATGTCTGCCTCTGTTAGGTCGTCTCCAAGGTTCTTCAGAATCCATCTGATCAAATTTAAGTGTAAGACCTTTGTTAGCATTGCTATTGTTACTGTTGTTGTTATTATTATTATTGTTATTTCTAGTATTATTACATTATAATTAAGTAGTTAAACAGTGTCTTTTTTAAATTCATTGTTCAATCTATTTCTGATCAATCACAACTCTTTCCCGGTGCGTTCGTCAGAAGTTTGGACTCAAAACCACAAAGAGCTTGAGATATAAATAAATGACGCGATGATCGCATGACATGACGTCCATATAACCTCAGTTCGCTGGTGTTGACTTCACCTCTCTTCTCCTTGTCAAGGGACTTGAACATTTCCCTCAATTCCCTCTCATCCTCATCGTCTCTCATCTTTCTTTCGACGATGGTGCAGAATTCTTCGAACAGAATGTACCCGGTACCTGAAGTATGATTTAAGAGGAGGATGTAGAATTGATCTTATTTTGTTAGGATCTCAATTAGGATCATTAGTTAGCAAGGATTTCTGCTCCTAATCCGGAATTGCTCTCATGACCGTAATTGAGGTTAGGTCACTAAAAGGTCAAGAGCTAAAAAGTCAAGAGCTAAAAGGTTAAGAACTAAAAGGTCAAGAACTAAACGGTTATTGACCTTCTGAATCGATGGTGTGTTCGATCTTCTCAAACCAGTCGGGCTTGATCGTGTGTCCAAGTCTCTTCATGGCGGGTTCGATGTCTCCTACCTTGATCTTGTCCTCGTTCTTCTTGTCAAAGGACTTGAAGGCATCCTTGGCGGCTGTAGAGAGAAAAATCGAAATTTAGATAACTATCACCAGTTTTTATTATTAATAATAATAATTTTTTAATAATAATAATAATAATAAGCGCATTTGTATAGCGCCATAACTATGTTGTTAATCTGTTACCATTTAACATATTTAAGACTAACCTTTTTGCTGGGCGTCGCTCAGTTTAATTTCAGACTGCAAATGAATAACTAAGATTTAAAATAATGTCACAAAAAAAGTTAGCAATTAAATAAAAACCGTCGAATTAATAACATAAATAATTAATTTTACAAATGATAAACAGATCGAAAAAGCGCGTCACATGGAGTCATAGCAACGTGGCCGTTAATTGCAACCGCAAATTGACCTGGCAATTCTTTTTGAATTTCTGAATAAATGTCTTAAAATTTGTTGTAGAATTTTTCTCGATAAGCAGGCAGACTTGAAATTAAGAAATTCTCATGGAAAAGATAACTCCGGACAAAGACGTGATGCTACGATTGCCATCCCGTTAACTCATCATCCTTATCGTCCAACGAACTTTATTAAATTTTTGAAAACTTTCAAAAACCTATTATTGTTTGTTTCAGGATTTTACTTAAATCGTCAAGCCAATTGATCCACTTTAAGAAGGAGATAATCCTTGCTTCTGAAAATTTTCCGATTGACCCTGTTTCTGCGCAATTCCAGGGCTTTGTTTGGTTGATTTTTCGCGCTATAATTTCGAGCAAAATAACGCCTTGCCATTTATTTTAACAAATTCGTTCCTTAAAGCAGTCCTTGCAACGATTTTAATTTTACGGAATAATAGTTGATAATAGTAATAAAACAATTTTAGTTAATGTTAAACCGAAAATATTAATAAAATATTTAAATCAGACCAAACGGATTTGGATAAGCTGAGTTGAGCAAAATAAAAAAAAATTAGTCCGAAGATTAGTTTGATAAACGAAGTGATCTCTCGGAATATAATTCGGAATAAAAGAGCATTCTAATTGAAATTATTCATGGCGTTCATGTCATTTAATCGTAAAGGAATCTTGTAATGCAAGGAATTCCGTAATGCCATGAATAATTCCGCTGTTATTCCAGTGGGCTCATTCTAGTATTAATATTATCTATTATTAATATTATTATTAACAGCTAGGTATTATTATCAGCTGGATAAGCGACAAACCAAACCTTAGAAATGTCTTTTGTAGACAATTATGTCTTCGCAATTAACAATTTCGAATAAGAATTTTTTAAAAATTACAAATAAAAAAAAATATATTATCAGCTAATCGTGTTTATTAATTAATCGTGTTTGTCGACTTAGTAAAGCATCTTTAAAAAAGAAACCTAACTAGTTTTGTCGGACAATCGATTATTATTTAATATAACTGGAGTTTCTCAACCTCGTCGCTTGCACATGCTCTTGGCAATGGATGCAAGTACAACAACGCCTTAACAACTTCAGTCGAATACTGACCGATTAAATATTAACACGCTCAAGAAATCACAAACCCAAATTAACTAACAAAAGACATTCAACGTTGTCATAAAATCGCAAACCCATTCTAGAAACATCATAAAAATAACAAAATTTAAAATTTGAAAAAAATCGAAAATGCCAAATCCAAACAAACAAACTCACCATATTTTCTTGTCAGTGAAAACTTTCTCAGAGAAAAACTCAAATTCTGTAGCGATTTAATCTCAACCTTAAACCTCGCTTCTTCCGTTTCCTCTGGGCCGCTGAGTTGATTAATATTTCACTCTTGGAAAACTGGATCGCAAGAGCGATTTGGAGAAGTATTTCCACGTTCCCTGAGCAGCTCCAAACAAGAACCAGCAACAGCAGCCGAGGAAAACGCCGCATGTAGACCGCAACGCAAGCAAGCAAGCAAGCCCTTGTGGAACTTCGTTCTCTCGTTTTGCTGAAATCTTTCCAAAACAGCAGCTCAGAGCAATAGGCTACCTGGAAAAGAGTCTCTTCTTCGTTTTCCAACGGTTCTGCATTCCTCCTCCTCCTCATCATCATCATCCTCTCTCTCGTTTGCCATATCTTTCCGGATAATTAATTTCACGCGTAACCGGTCTATCCTGGTTTGATAGGTATGCGATAGGTCTGGCGTGTCTATCTTGGAACACGTGTTTAGTGATTATGATAGTGATGGATGATGCCGATGATGACGATGATTATGCAAGGATGGATAATAAGATGATGAAGATAGTGACGGCTGAGGATGCAAAATATGTTATGGAAAAGATGCCGTTACATCTTCAAGAGTATTTCTGGCACTTCCGTCTAAGGAGTTGTGTTATTTCGTTAATGTGGGTTTTCTGTCCAATGCTTCTGAAAATATTTAAAAAAAAAACCATTTTTAAAATAAGGATTGAGCGTTGAAAGTTGGTTAAGTGAAGCTTAATATTTGCGCGCTTATCTTTCTTACAATATGTCTCAAGCAGTTTCTATAAATAAAACAAAAAACATTTGATTACTAAGCAGTTCTGAGTCTGTGCTAATAAACCAATTACTGAGCATTACTGAAGCATCGTCGTGCATCGAACGATTAATAACACGAATGCAATTTCTAATTAATTATGCAAATTATGTCGCTTTGCAGTCAAACATTTTCGCATCTATCAGCATTTGATGTGTCGAAACAAAAGAATAACAGAGTATTATTAGTAGAATAATATTAGCCACTTAGTTAGTATTTATTATTAGTTATTATATATTATTAGTAGTATTAGTATGATCCAGAATTCTCTTTCCTAACATTGTACTCTGCAGACATCTTCACAATTAGGATCATATTTATATTTAAATTGAAAACTATGTTTATTTTTTTTCTTTACCGTCGAATGAAACTCATTTGAATTGCAACAGCGCTCCATAGTAGCCTTTAGTTTACCTGAACACAAATCTAGGCTGGTAAACAGACCTCGGGCCAGCGACACTGTACCTGGTATCACACGTAAACAAACGGATAAGACTGTCTTTCTTAAGTTTAATGTAAAAGTTTATATTTTATAAACTCTGCCTTATTAGGATTAATTAATAGTTTTGAACAATATGTTCAAGAGTATTTATCCTACAGAAGTTACGACGATAGGTTGGCTTTGAATTTGTGGTTTTGAAGATTTTGAATTTGAGGTTTTGTGGGTCATAGATTCGTTATCGATTAAATGTTTGCATGTTTTGTTGGTTTAATTTTAATTTTTTAATTTACCGTTATTTCCAGTTTACTCGTTGAAAAATATCAAAGCCAAAAAGAAAGGCAGGTTCATAAAGATATGTTTGTTGTGATTGTATTTCATAATGATGTATGTTTGTTGTAATTGTATTTCATAAAGATAAATATTGTTGCAATTTTATTTCAGAAAGATATATATATTGTTGTAATTGTATTTCTTTGTTTGTAAAAAAATGCAGTTTCTTTTATATTATTTAAATTGATACCTACCTCATAACAATTTACTGCATGAGACATACTTATAACGTTAATTAATTTCATTATTAAAAATTTGCTAATACAAAGAAAATTTGTTTCAGTCAAATCCATTATTTGAAGTCTAGGTATAACCTGTAACTGATGGATTTATAAAATTGCCAACAGTAATTTATAAACCTTACAAAACTAAGACTTCATACACTTCAAATTAAATTTAAGCAAATATATATTTTGTTAGAAATAATAATGATATTAATTAATAATAATAATAATATTATTAATTATACTATTAATGATAACTGTATTGAATAATTATGAACTACTTAATAAAAATACAAATAATTAACTTCTCGTGGGTTTGAATCAGACATTAATTCCAGGTCGAAAGTTTTGCGTGCTGTTCTCCATCGGTTCAGTGAAGTACCGAACCGATCCGGCGGAAGATGAGGCCGGCAATCCGGTCTTCGATACGGAATCGGTTTTGTGAGTTGATGCTTCTCGCAAATTTTTTATATTTATTTATTAAGATAGTTATAGGTATTTATACTACAATTATACGTATTTATATATTTCTTTATTATTGCCTTTTTCGTTCGCATTCATTAAATTACTACGATCGGATTTTGGACGACTGTTTTTCCTCACGTAATAACGTCCTTCCCCACGCAGGCAGGTCGAAAACCCAAAAGAATCGTTGATCCTCGTCGCCACGGAGACGAAGGAGAAGGAATTCTACGGGCAGCTGGTCATCCCGCTCAATGAACTCGAAACCTCGCGGACCGGTCAGATCTACCAGAAGCAGCTCGAGCCCCACAAGAAGTGTCCGAAGCCGACGGGGGAAATACGCTTCGAGGCCTGGATTTCCAAGGTCTTGACTTCGTCCACGGTCACCTCCGACATTCAGTTGGAAAAGAAACGGAAACTTACCGGACTGAAGAAGACCCTGGCGGGACTTATGGGCACCCCTAAGCTGTCGAGGTGGAATTTTGACATCGTCGACGCGGTGATGATGATAATGATGGCGGTGATGGTAGTGGTGATAACAATGACTCTAACGATGATGACGATGATGATGATGACGATGACGATGACGACGATGGTGTTAATATTATTTTGTAATTATTTAATTTGTTCATTGATAATGATGGCGGTGATTGTATGATGATAACAATGACTATAATGATGGCGACGATGACAATGACCGTGACGATGATGGTGTTAGTATTATTTTGTAATTATTTAATTTGTTCATTTACTCATTCGGCAGAAAGCTCATGATAAATCGAGATGGCACAAACAGAAGCTTCAGCAAGGCGAGGGATTTTTCGTCCTGCGTGGATCTGCCGAGTAATGAACGGCTTCTCTGAGAACTTTTGTTTGATAATTTATTGTGGATTTTTTTTATTTTACTGGGATTAAATTTAAAATTCGATGATAACGGCATTGCGTTGCATGTTTTGTAAATATTAATGTTATTAATAGCAATGATTTTTAAAAATACTTAGTAATAATCTTTATTATTAATAATTAGTAATAATAGTAATTTAATATATTTGTTTGTATGGATAACAATTATTGTATGCAAATTATCATTATTAATTATGTAAAAGTAATACTATTTATTTACAATTATTTGCATTCCTAACAGCCGGAAGCTCGGCTTCCCTCCCCAATGTTTCCGGCAGCAGTCTCACCCTGAACAGCTTCAACGTGCCCAAGGTCAAGATCATCGAGGAAGAGAATGAGGAGGTCAGGGAGGGAGTGACCAAGGCCCCTCTCATCTCGGGCATTTCCCCAAACTTCGGCCCGATCCAAGGGGGCACGAGGATAACCATCAGGGGTGAAAACCTCGGCACCTGTCGTCAGGACGTTGTCGGACTGTTCGTCTGCGGGTCGAACGTCCTCGCCTCGCTCGAGTACTTCAGCTCCTCGAAGATTGCCTGCTCCACAAAACCGTGGCGTCCGGGGGAGGGGACAATTTCCATGGAAACCCAGAGTGGCGGGAAGTGCAAGTCTACCATAAAGTTCACTTTCGAGGGAGAGGTCAAGGTGAACGTCTGCGACTTTGATTCGGATTCAGTGAAAAGGTCGGAGAGCCTCAAGGAAGACAGGGGCGACCGGAGGGCACAAAAGTTGGGCACGCCCCAAATGACTCGAGCCAATCTCCCGGAAAGGGGTTTTCTGGGATCGAAACACCTCGGAATGTCTGCCTTCACATCATCCAGGAGCATGCTGGATCTGACAGCTCCAGAGGCCAAAAACCCTGGATCCGGTGAGAGGATATTTCTTATGTTTCTTGTTGTATCCTTTGTATTTTATCATTTGTTATGGATACCTCTTTATTACCTCCAGGTATTATTTTTTCTGGTTTTGTCGCTAATTTCAGGTCGTACAAATAAACGTTGTCAATTATTTATAAAATTGATCACTTATCGTATATATATATATATATATATTTTTATATTCTTGACCTTTGCAAACCTTATTAATTTCCCAGCCCTACATGCCTCAAATTCAAGCCACCTCCTCTTTCAAAATGCCAATCAGAAGAAGGGAATCATATTCAAAAACCCTCCAGTCATGCTGATTCAGCCAATGAAGTTGCCCGAATCGACCTCAAGAAATGGCAAGGTCACATTCGTGACCCGAATAAATGATATTTTACTTATATTTGTTTTATTTGTTTTACTTAATATTTTTAAATAATTAAGTTTTAAATTTATTATTAGTCATATTTATTATTAAATTCTTGTTGCCTAATATTTTCAGAGCCCCAGCAAATGGGGTACAGGAACTGACCATTCCCTATTCAAAGGTGACGGATGATGATAATGATTGCAACTAATGTTATTATTAATAATTGATAATCGACATACTTTACTTTGTTATTTTATTACAATGTAAACTTACTTCAGGCTTACAAGAGGAGTTGGGTGGTTATCAGAACGTCAACTCGGAGCTGAGAATGAAGGCACACGGTTGGAACAGATTTAGAATTTCGTGCGCCGATATATCGTGATATTTATTCTTGAAACGTTTATTTCTAGGTATCCTTGTTTTGCAATAAAATAAATAAATAATACTAATAATTTCTTCAATTAGAGTCATTTTAAGTAATAATTATAATTAATTATTGTTGTAATAATAAATATTTAATATTTAAATATGAAAAAATTAATGCTAAAAGCTGGTCACATCATCTTTCTTCAGAGCTTGAGGATGAGAACAAGAGATTGAAGGAGTACATTGGCAATCTACTGACCAAAATAATGACCAAGTGTCCGGAGATGTTGTGCAATGACAGGAAATGAACAGGAAAACTTTCCTCACTTCCTTTGACAAATTAATCTCTCAATATTCTGATTGATTACTTTGGCTGTGACTTCTCCAGAGCCAAGCTATTAATCCTTGACTCCTTCGCGCTGCTATTTCCGTGTCATTATCGCTACTGCTTCGTCTACATTCCCCTTAGGCATAGTTGTTTTGAAATGCCTTTAATTTTTTTCTTGATTTCTTCAAAGTGTAAATCTCGTCTCAAAGTCGTTCGCAAAAGTCAAATCATCCTGCAATGTCTGGATTATTTAGTAATTGTAGAATTCCTTGTCGTCATGATGGTCATAATTTCTTTTTGTCATTTTGTATGCTTGATTTTGTTTGATTGGTGGAGTTGAGCCTTAACAAGTGCTTTACAATATTGGCTCAAGATCTCCTTGCACATGCTTTTGATTACAGATCCCTATATCTTTTGATTAAGCCTAATTTTCTAGTCCAGGTTATCTGCCTTGAACAACCACTGCCTTTTTATTATCTTTGGATAATAATTTGGTTTAATTTTTGGACTTGATTGATTTTTTACCACTTTATGATAATTGCAATATTTTCCTTTGAAAGTTAAAGCCATTAATTCAAAAAATTAATGTCTAGTCTTTCAAATATAGCTATGCATTGATTTTTTTTGTATCACGATTGAGCTTGAATCGCACTTTACTGAAGTTCTTTAATTTAGAGATTGATTTAAATAAAAATATTTCAGAATCACTTGTCTCCAGGAAATTAATTTAGATTTCGAGTGGTTTGGTTAGATCTTCAACAATATCGCTAAATAAAATAGGACTAAAAAACACTTGTCAAATGTTAAAAAACTTTTTAATTTATTTGTTTTAAAAATTAATTATTTTAAAAATCTATTCTATATTGAATATGCTGAAATAGTTTTTACTGTAGTCAAAATTCACTTTTGTCGGATCAGAAGATTTGTTTCGTAAGAATCGCCGTTTGTTTACCTTTTCACATCAGGGTGGCGCCTTCTTTCTTTCGCAATGAAGAAGTCTTACGCTAAGAACGCGATGAAGCTAGAGAACAGCCATGTGAAACAAAATTCAGCTCAAGAAGATTTACTTCGCGCAGCTTCCGCAGCTGCCTCAGGTTCAGAAAAATCGCTCCCAACCGAGTCGACTTCACATACGGGAATTGCAGCCGCAAACGTCGACTCATCCGGTCAACGTTCGAAGTCAGCAAAAGTCAAGCGATCTCAGTCGTGCTCATGTATACTGCAATCATTTACGGACCAATTGTACGAGGATCCTGCGAGCTCGGGTGACTGTTCGGGACGTGAAGAAGGCGAACAACTAAAGGACAGTTTCACAGACTTCGTCAGGTTACACCGCGAGATGCACAAGGGTGCCTTCAAGCGTTCGCCTGCTCTCGGCTCATTTCAAAACACCTCGACGGCCTTCAATTCTCCAAGAAACATGACTGAAAGTGACGAGCTGTTTGTTCCCGCTTATTCTGTTGGCTACACTAGCGAAGCCCAGAAGCAAGACAAGTGCAATGAACCCGATAAACACAATTCCAGTAGCCAGCAGGTGTCGCAAACCAAGGTGGCAGAGGATCCCAGTGGCCTGCCAGATGCCAAGTTCAGGAGGATATCGCCTCTTGATCAAGACAGAAACTGGCAGTGTACAAAGTCGTCCATAAAAGAGAGGTTGGCATTCATGTTCAACAACGAACTCATGGCAGACGTTCATTTTCTCATGGTATTGGGGAAAGAAATCGACCAGAACATCGTTATACCTGCTCACAGATTCGTCCTGTCAATCAGCAGTTCCGTCTTCGACGCCATGTTCAACGGCCGGCTCTCCGATCCCACGGCAGAAGACGTCACCATAGAGATCACCGACATCGAACCGGCAGCTTTCCTCAACTTGCTGAGGTTCTTCTACACCGACCAAGTTACTCTTTGTCCCGAAACGGTAATGGCGACCCTCTACGCAGCCAAAAAGTACGCGGCGACCCTGCTGGAGATCGCATGCGTAGACTACTTAAAGAAAAACTTGAACGGAGACAACGCCTGCATGCTCCTGGCTCAAGCGAGGCTCTTCGACCAGCCACAATTGGCAGCCCTCTGCTTGGAAGTCATAGACAGGTCGACCGTCGAAGCAGTGTCTGCCGAAAGTTTCTCGGAGATCGACTACGAGACTCTGTGCTTGATCCTCCAGAGGGACTCTCTCGAGATAAAGGAGTCCAATCTGTATTCCTCCGTCCTTCGCTGGGCCCAGGCTGAATGCTCGAGGCAGAACATATCTGCCACTCCAGAGAACCAGAGAAAGGTCTTAAACAGAGCTCTTGACCTGATCAGGTTTCCCCTCATGTCTGTAGAAGAATTTGCAAACGGTCCTGCCCAGTCGAACCTCCTGAGTGACAGAGAGCTGGTGCAGATGTTTCTGTACTTCACGGCCAAACCGACGCCTTCCGTCTCCTTCCACGACACTCCGAGAAGCTGTCCCGTGATCAAAGAAGAGAGCGTCTGTCGGTTCGGCAGGGTGGAAAAGCGCTGGGGTTACAGCGGGCACACGGACAGGATTCGATTCACGGTGAACAGGAAAGTCTTCCTGGTCGGCTTCGGACTGTACGGCTCAATCAACGGCACGGCCAAATACTTTGCTAACATTCAGCTACTCAACTCGGAGCTGAGGCTCGTGCTCGGAGAGAACGACGCCATCTATTCGACGGATGGCACGTCGTCGACTTTCAAGGTGGCGTTCAAAGAGCCCGTCGAGATTCTTCCCAACGTCAGCTACACTGCCTGCGCCACCATCCAAGGCCCAGATTCCTTCTATGGTTCGAGAGGCATGAGGAAAGTCGTCAACGGGAAAACCATGTTTCAGTTCTTCTACAATGCCGGTAACAACAACGGAACCTCGGTGGAAGACGGGCAGATACCGGTCCTGTATTTCTGCACCTGAAGCAAATTTGCCATCCTTTAGGAGGGTCCGTTCGGGACGATTCAAACTTTTGTCGATCTGTTGAAATTCTGATTTATTAGAAAGAGCACGGGTTTGATGACTATCTGTTCTTATATTTTCTTACGACTATAGTGCCGGCACGACTAACTAGTGTGTTACCCATGCTCGATTCCTGTCACACTTCATCGTCTCTCCACTGCATATCTCATCTTATTTTGTTCGTCGATAAACTAGTCTGACGTGTATAGAAGTCATGAACGATTCAATCTCTATTTCCGAATGAATGCTTTTATGAAACAACTATGATTTTGAATTTAAATATTTGTTAGAATTAATGTTCTTAACACGGTGATCTGCGCAATCTTCTACGTCCGAGCTGCATTGTTCCTGATTATTGCACCTTTGATAAGGATGTTGCAGCAGTTCGCATTGTTATATCGTTTAATAAACGGCTTTGTGCAGCTGTGTTCTCACGGTAACATCTGGCGAGAAAAACCAACAAGCTATGGGCATTTGCAATCTTTGAGATGCATTTTATTTACAAAATGGCAAGAATTGTCGACCACAGACACGAAACACTCGCACGACACCCAACTCAACGATTCTAAACCAGAGCAGCATATAGACAGCATTTGCAGGAACTTTGGTGCAAATAAATAAACATAGCTGGTGACTACCATTGAACGAACTTCAAGAGGAATGTCCTTATTGATATGTCGTTTAACACGTCATATCACAGTTAAGTGACCTCTAAACACAGATATGCAGCTTCCAGATGAAATGTAGATGAATTCACATATGTGAAGCAGATGTTCCCTGATGGATGGATTGCACGGCGAAAAATGCAACGAGATGTAACGATTTCATTAGAACGGCGTGCACAAATTAACATGTAAACAAATGTCAACTTATAAATTCGGAGGTTCCGAGCTTAGATGATTTCTTGATGGATGATGTTTCAAAAGTAAATTATCAGATTGGATGATCGAAAGGTCACTTAAAATGTCTTTTTAGCATTTAAAGTGCTTAAATTGTCACCCCCAAAGCACTTTCTAGATTACGACCGGATCACAATATATATAAGACAAAATTTCACTCAAAGATGCAAAAACGAATGCTTCAAAATAATACAAATAGATTAAGAAAATAATTTCCAATTTCAGGAAATCCGCCATCTTTGGAAGCAGACGCCGACAGCCGATCGCAAGAGAAAATTGTGTTGTAAAAAGTGTTGGACTCGATTAAAGCATTAACCGAAAAACTATTGATATTGAAAAATAATTTATTTTGCCGAACAATTAAACCTGTCGATGACAGAAATTTGATATACGATATAAACGATTACTCGAATCGTGTAGATATTCAGGTATGAAACACAAGTTGGATCACAGGACACCAACTCCCAGAAATCGAGAAGCTCTTAAAAATTCACAATTATTTTGAAATTATTAGTTTTAGGCTGGTATTAGTTAGTGATGCCAATTTGCTTTGGTTGTCAGTGGTCGGTTCGATTGGGCAAACAGTTTGTTACCGCCTAATACTAAATTAAAAAACTAAACCACGTTAGTTAAGCTTAGATTCGATTTTGATGAGAAAGCCGACAGAAACATTTGAAAGCGACATCATGTACATGCTGTAAGCCCGAGATCCTAGAAAGCTTTAATACTTACGTCGGTCAATTTACGCCCACAATCTTAATAACACAAAGAGCCAGAGAATTGACAAAATATGAATTTTAACCTCACAAACAAAGCACACTGTGATAAGGCTGTTGAATGTCTACTTAGCTGAAAAAGCGAGGCCTCTAGAGAAAGATAATTTTTGAAAAGACCTAGAGCCTAAAAATAATTTGAACGAGTTTCTAGATGGAAGGCAAAAAGACGATCAGAGATTTCAAGTGCAAATTAAGGTTAAGCTTGAATTTTTGATCAGATAACCTGAATGATTTTAATTTGCAAACCAGTATATTATTAGCTTACATTAGTAATAATCAAATAAAAATCAACAACTATACTAGATGATGAGGAAGAGGATTTTTGTATCGTGGATGGAGATCCAAAGAACGTAATCACAGAGTGTTGGAAAACAGCTGAAAAACACGAACAAACCTCCGGTGAAGATTACCCCTGGTTTAAAAAACAACCTCTTCAAACAAGATTTTGAAGGTGGCCAATTAAATTCTCATCATTAACGATAACGACCACTGCACTTGCAACAACACGAGACAGACAACAATAGCAAAACAACAACAACACCACAGGTTTGAAATCATCACCAAAATAACACCAAAAACCACTGGATTGGAGAGGAAAGCTTTACGAACAACAGATGAAATACTAATTAATAACTTTTCATAAACAAATTCCAAAATATTTGCCCGAGTGGAAACATTATGCTAGCAATACTTTCTCTAAAATGAGGCAAACGATGCTCCAATTTGAGGAGAAAAACAAGAACACGACCTAATGCCCTCTAAAAGCCTCATGTCGTCTGCTACCTTTAATCTTTCATTATTAATTAATGGCGATTTAATGTTGCCTTGACACTAGAGAACGGACTCAAACGGCTTGCAAAACAAAACCTTTCCGCAACAATAACTCCAGAAAGCTTCGGCCATTCCTGAATGCGCCGTTTTCCAGTCTTCGGGAACTTTTCCGTGTTGCCAGACTGCATGATCCTTCCTCCGTCGTCGGTCGTCTACTCCGGGATGTCGAAGTACTCCGTCAAGAGAGGCGGTAGGTTACCCCTTTTGAGGGTGAGGTTGTACAGGGTTTGACTGTGCTCGTGCCCCAGCGTCCTTAGGTGGACAAACTTCATGAGCAGTTTGGCAAGATAGTTATGGCTCTTGGAGCGCCTCCTGCCAACGTAGGCGATCAGGACGTCCATGTAAACCTCCTGGAGTTTGTCCACCACGGACGGATTCGTCAGGCCGGATCGAACTGGAAAAATAGGATAGTTTGGTTTAAAAATTGAGCACCGATCGATCTTTCATTTTGGTTTTAAAATTTCTGGAGATTTTGATGGCATTTATAGGTTTACAAGCATTTATAAAGCATTAAAGGAAGTAACTGAACGAAATGCGGTCGGAATTCCATCTCAAACTCGGTTCCATTATCAGTGGAATAACCTCACGTCTCATTCGTCTCATTCGTTATTTATTCCACTCTGGAATTGTGCCAGAATTACTTTCAGAAGAAAAAAAAACAATCAATCATCATCATGATCTCCAATTCAGACATTCATTCAAAACCCAGAAGTAATCCATCCATGCCTTGTTAGCTTTCTGAATTCTAGTTCAATTTGCAGCCCTTCAGAAAGAATGTCTGTCACTGGGTCAAAACTTATTGAATATGCCCATCTAAAAATTGTAATTGTAAAAATTGGTTGGTTAACAATCGTCAATCAATCAATTATTACAATTTTTCGACCCAGTAACAGCCTTTGTTTCTGAAGGGCTGCAAATTCATTCAGGAGAAGAAACATTGTTTTTTTTTTGGACGGCATTTGATAAATTCCAGAGATTTATTGGAATTCCTATTTGCGAATGACCGAGACGCAGACGAGTCGATAATGGTGTAGCCAGAATGATTTAATGAATGAATGTGAATGAATTAATAAATGAATGCACAATAAAATGTCCTACGTCACGACATGCAGAACAAAACATTATCCGATAAAAGAATAGACAAATTAAATTTAAACAAGATTTTCTGCTAATTAAACTGATTTAACCTAAAAAAGCTAAAAAACAACAACAAAAACAGGACGACGATTAATCAACATGACAAAGCAAAAACCAGCTAAAAACCGGAGCATTCAAAGCAATCAATCAATCAATCAATCAATCGTCAATCAATCAAACAACCGTCTATCAATCAATCGTCAATCAAAAAACGTTTATCAATCAATCAAACAACTGCATATCAATCAATCACTCACCCGAGAAAATGCACATGGCCGTCATCAGTGCATACTCTGCGTTGTCGACGTAGAGGCCGCTCATCGACCGGGAGAAGTTGAAGAGGGACTCGACGCTCTCCTGGAGGCCGCCGAAAGCCATGCTGGACGGGGAGAAGGGAATTCCGTTGCCGAAGACGATGGTGTTCGTCTCCGAGTTGTACCTCCGGGCCGTTCTCAGCATCATCACCTCGGACGACGAAGACTGCGGAGTTTGGAGTGGTGATGATGACGATGATTGTGGTTATGATGATGATGACGAAGATGGTGATTGTGGTGACGATGGTAGTTATGATAAGATTAATATTTATTAGGAAGTAAACGAAAGCTGATATAAAAGCGAACATCAACTGCTTTGGAAGAGTATCGAACAACATCACCAGCGATAATATTACGTCCGTAGTAACTGTAATAACAACATAACAATAATGAAAAAATACTACAGCAACAGAAGTAGTAATAATAATAAGTAATAGTAATAATAATAACAAAAGTAATAACAACAACAGGCTTGCGAGTTCCTGTGAACGGCGGTGAAAGCAATGTTCGTTACGTATCGTGTTCGCAACCCAGCTCGATCCTAACAAAAAAATAGACAAAGTTATTATGCAAATCTAAAGTTGTTATGAAAAGTCATGCTAAGTGATGCAATGTCACGCAAAAGCAGATTAGCCGAGACACGTGAGAACCCCGAAATGGGAAATACTCCAGGGACGTTTCGAGCGGTAGCTCTCCGCAGTAGTAAATCCTCCGCAACTCCCAGAAATTCCCAAAAGATTCTCGAAACTTCAGGACTGAACGACATTCTACAAGTTGTTCAAACCCAAAACAAGTCAGCCTTCATTGCAGGGGGCTTATCCCTCAGGCATGGGCACTATATGAATGGTGGATCGATTAAAAAAAAGCCATCACAACCTACTTGGATACAAAAGGCACTCAAAAAAAAAAAAAAAAACCCCAGATAAATACAAATAAAAAAAAAAATTAAATTAAACGCTCAACGACGTCCGCCCGAATAAAAACTCCACGGTCCCCGACCTCACCTTGAGCAGCACGATCTGATCTTCTTTCGCCAGGTTGCCGAATCCCGGCAGGTTCTTGGCGAATTCGACTATGAGGCGCGTCACGAGGATGGTCATTTCCACCATGTGCATGAAGATGGCGTCGGAGAGGTCTTCCTGACTGGGGGCATTGTACAGCTTGTCCTCCTGATCGGGTCGATAAGTGTTATCGATCAATCAATTTGATAGGCAACTGATTGATTGACAGGTGATTGAACGATAGCGTTGACTTAATGTGACTTGAAGTCACAAAAATGATAATAAAAATTTGTCGATGGCAAAAAATATGACGGCAGGCATGAACAAAAATGATTGCAGTGGAGATTGAAAATATAATAATTATAATAATAATAATAAAAACATTAATCTTTATTAATAACTTTGATTATTATCTTGCAAATTAATTTCAGTAAAATTTTTGAATTTAAGAAAAAAAAAATAAAGCTTTGACAAAGCCTCTGCTAAATTGAATTCCTTTTCGGCAGGCGAATACAATCATCACCATCATCATCATCATCGTTAAAAATCATCACCATCATCATTGTAACTATCAACATCATCACTATCGCCATGGCCATCATCATTACCACCACCATCAGCAACATCCTCAGAACAATCACCATTGGTTGGGAAAAATGGACGTGTTCCGAAAATGGAAAATGTTTATGAATGAAACTTTCCCGGTCAGGAAATTAATTCCATTTCCTTTTTTTTTTACAACTAAATTTAATTAGATGACACTCAATTTTAAAACAGTTTAAAATATTTTCAAATATTTTATGAAAATGAAAGAAAACAACTCGAAACTCACTTTTATCTTCCTATCTATATCTATCGATCGATCGATCGATCCATCCATCCATCCATCCATCCATCCATCCATCCATCCATCCATCCATCCATCCATCCATCGTGATAATGATAGTGATAATGATACTGATGATGATAATGATAGTGATAATGATAGTGATAATGATGATGATAATGATGATGATAATGATAGTGATAATGATGATGATAGTGATAATGATAGTGATAATGATGATAGTGATAATGATAGTGATAATGATGATGATGATAATGATGATGATAATGATAAAGAGGATGATGATGATAGTGATAATGATGATGATAATGATGATAGTGATAATGATAGTGATCCATCCATCCATCCATCCATCCATCCATCCATCCATCCATCACATTCCTCTGTATCAGACTTTTAAATTTTAATCCAGCAACTCCCAGAGTACAAACAATGCGACACAAGTTACGAAGCAAAGATTATTATTATTATTATTATTATTATTATTATTATTATTATTATTGTTATTATTATTATTATTATTTAATTATTCAACAGTCATTATTTTTTTTTGTTAACAGTGTTCAAGCAAAAAAAACAGAAAAAATAGACAAGACAAAGGTGAACCAAAAGGAAGTTTTGCATCTCATGGCAACAGACAACATGACAATTCAAAGGACTGTGGAAATGAAATGAAGGCGGCTTTTTGAAATTACGAAAGTGGAACAAAAATGGAGCGGCTAATTGAATTAAGCTACACAATGATAAATGTTTTATTAATTATGTTTGTAAATGCACATATATAAAGTTATGAAATAATACTGTATAATTATTATAAATTAAATCATGATATGCACATAAACTAATTAAATAATGTTACATAATTATAAACAAAATACTACATGCAAATATAAATAAATTAAGATTAATAAAGTATTGAAAGACATAGAGGTAGCCTAAAATGCTCAATAAAGATTAATGACCTAATTGCAAGAGAGGAATGTCACCCTGGATCGCAACATTGATCTTGACGGAGATTAAAAGACATTGTCTGGATGGCCTTCAGTCCCGTGCTATGGGTGCATTAAGTGCAGACGTACAGAGATACCTGTACCAACTTAAAGAGATACCTGTATCGACATGCCTTCAATAGTGTGACAGGAACATGGATGTCAAATTCACACGCTAGCATTGATATGCTGGATCATATTAAAATTAATATTATCATATTAAAATTAATATTACCATATTAAAATTAATATTATCATATTAAAATTAATATTATCATATTAAAATTAATATTATCATATTAAAATTAATATTATCATATTAAAATTAATATTATCATATTAAAATTAATATTACCATATTAAAATTAATATTACCATATTAAAATTAATATTATCATATTAAAATTAATATTATCATATTAAAATTAATATTATCATATTAAAATTAATATTATCATATTAAAATTAATATTATCATATTGAAATTAATATTTTAGTCCACATTCCTGTTTAAGTTTAAGTGACGTTTACATTCATATTTATATTTGCATTCAATTTGAACAATCAGGCAAGATAGAGCTAAATTTTTCGTTTTTCGGATTTATATTAACATCATTACAATTAATATCATTATTATATTAACATCATTATAATATTAACATCATTATAATATTAACATCATTATAATATTAATATCATTATAATATTAACATCATTATAATATTAACATCATTATAATATTAACATCATTATAATATTAACATCATTATAATATTAACATCATTATAATATTAACATGAAAAAAAAACAACACAACAACAAGGAATGCACAAGAACTGCTCCAGGGAAGCAAAGAGACACGAACTTATATCTTAAATAGAA
>JAJTWR010000302.1:515000-622500 GCA_021613335.1 Whitmania pigra
ATCATCACACAAACACATCACCACACAAAACATCATCACACAAACACATCACCATACAAACACATCACCACACAACACACATCACCATACAAACACATCACACACAAACACATCATCACACAAATACATCACCACACAACACATCACACAAACACATCACCACACAACAAACACATCACACAACACATCATCACACAAACACATCACCACACAAACACATCATCACACAACAAACATCACCACACAAACACATCACCACACAACAAACACATCACCACACAAACACATCATCACACAAACACACATCACACACAACACATCATCACACATTAACATCACACACAAACACATCACCACACAACAAACACATCACCACACAAACACATCACCACACAACAAACACATCACCATACAAACACATCACCACACAAACACATCACCATACAAACACATCACACACAAACACATCATCACACAAATACATCATCACACAAACACATCATCACACAAACGCATCACCACACAACAAACACATCACACAAACACATCATCACACAAACACATCACACACAAACACATCATCACACAACAAACATCACCACACAAACACATCACCACACAACAAACACATCACCACACAAACACATCATCACACAAACACATCATCACACATTAACATCATCACACACAAACACATCACACACAACAAACACAACACATCACCACACAAACACATCACCACACAACAAACACATCATCACACAAACGCATCACACCACACAACAAACACATCACACAAACACATCATCACACAAACACATCACACACAAACACATCACCACACAACAAACACATCACCACACAAACACATCACCACACAACAAACACATCACACAAACACATCATCACACATTAACATCATCACACACAACACATCACCACACAACAAACACATCACCACACAAACACATCACCACACAACAAACACATCACACAAACACATCATCACACATTAACATCATCACACACAAACACATCACCACACAACAAACACATCACCACACAAACACATCACCACACAACAAACACATCATCACACAAACGCATCACCACACAACAAACACATCACACAAACACATCATCACACAAACACATCACCACACAAACACATCACCACACAACAAACACATCACACAAACACATCACCACACAACAAACACATCACACAAACACATCACCACACAACAAACACATCACACAAACACATCATCACACAAACACATCACCACACAAAACATCATCACACAAACACATCACCATACAAACACATCACCACACAACACAACACATCACCACACAAACACATCACACACAAACACATCATCACACAAATACATCATCACACAAACACATCATCACACAAACACATCACCACACAACAAACACATCACACAAACACATTATCACACAAACACATCACCACACAAACACATCATCACACAACAAACATCACCACACAAACACATCATCACACAAACACATCATCACACATTAACATCATCACACACAAACACATCACCACACAACAAACACATCACCACACAAACACATCACCACACAACAAACACATCACACAAACACATCATCACACATTAACATCATCACACACAAACACATCACCACACAACAAACACATCACCACACAAAACACATCACCACACAACAAACACATCATCACACAAACGCAGCACCACACAACAAACACATCACACAAACACATCATCACACAAACACATCACACACAAACACATCACCACACAACAAACACATCACCACACAAACACATCACCACACAACAAACACATCACACAAACACATCATCACACAAACGCATCACCACACAACAAACACATCACACAAACACATCATCACACATTAACATCATCACACACAAACACATCATCACACAAACACATCATCACACAAACACATCATCACACAAATACATCATCACACAAACACATCATCACACAAATACATCACCACACAACAAACACATCACACAAACACATCACCACACAACAAACACATCACACAAACACATCACCACACAACAAACACATCACACAAACACATCATCACACAAACACATCACCACACAAAACATCATCACACAAACACATCACCATACAAACACATCACCACACAAACACATCACCATACAAACACATCACACACAAACACATCATCACACAAATACATCATCACACAAACACATCATCACACAAACACATCACCACACAACAAACACATCACACAAACACATTATCACACAAACACATCACCACACAAACACATCATCACACAACAAACATCACCACACAAACACATCACCACACAACAAACGCATCACCACACAACAAACAAACACATCACACAAACACACATCATCACACACAAACACATCACACACAAACACATCACCACACAACAACACATCATCACACACACAAACACATCACACACAACAAACACATCACACAAACACATCATCACACAAACGCATCACCACACAACAAACACATCACACAAACACATCATCACACATTAACATCATCACACACAAACACATCATCACACAAACACATCATCACACAAACACATCATCCTTCGTTGCACAGGTGTCAAGTTCAGCACAAACAAACCGAGCAAATGTAAACTGTAAATTGAATATTTTCCATTTTCTAGAAAAAACAGAACAAAATCCAAGACTTTTTTTTCTCGAAATGGAATGTTCAAATTCTACCAGTACTCGCGAGAAAGATGAAGCAATTAACCATGACATTAATGATGACGATGACGGCTGTGACAGCGATGACGCTGATGATGATGATGATGGCGATTAAAACGATTGCGATGACGACAAGGATGGTTGTAATGGTGATGAAGATCAATACGATGACTAGGCACTATCAAGCATGAAATTTAATGAAGCTAATTAATTTAATTAGCCCTTGACTCGAGGACTGAATTCAGACAGTTCAGCCATCACCATCATCATCATCATCATAATCCCGTCCCGTCCGCAACCCTCTCCCCCCACGGACTCCTTAAACCCTTAGACCACTGTCCCCCATTTTATCCTAGCCTATTATTACTTACATTCTTCTCTCATGCCGACCTGTTTGCACCTCTTGAGTCTGCAGGCCGGACACTTCCTTCTCATCCACATGTCCATGACGCAGTTGCCGCCATACTTGCAATGGTAGTGCAGGTTCCTGGTTATCGTGCGCCGGAAAAACCCTGCAAAAGGAAAGCTAAGAATAAGCTAATTGGAAAGTTAGACTTTAACAGGTCGTTATCGAATGAATGATGGCGATGATGAATGATGACGACGGTGATGGCAGTTGTATGCTTTCCATGCAGTTTATTTTTTAACCAAAACTTTAATCAAGAAATCTTTTCTCTCTTTTTTAACACGTTTGCATGGGAGTGGTTCTCACGGGCCATTAGCTGGATTATAAATAATCAATTACTTAGCGCGTAATACTTTTTTTTTAATTTTTGATTTTTAAATTTTCAAACAAAGCTTCCCAGGTGCTTTTATCTCGATTAATCTCGGGATCTTCTAAGGATGTTCACAAGTCTTTATTCTCTCTGCATCGGGATCATCTCAAAAAATGAATGTTAGACTTGTTAGAAGATTACGTCGTTACCTGTTACTGTTACGTAATTTCAGAACATCAGAGAGCAATCTTATACGTCTGGAGTTTATCGGGAATAAATTCTTCTGTGATCTGACAGCGTGGCGTGGCGTACAAAGAGGAAGGATGTAAGCTATGCAAATCATTCCAAGGCAACGCAATACGAATGTAAGGTGAAAAGCTGGAACGCTTTTTATTATTATTATTATTATTATTATTATTATTATTATTATTATTATTATTATTATTATTATCATTATTATTATTATTTTTATTATCATTATTTTTATTATTAGATACAATTTTTTTTTTATTATTAGCTTTTGGGCAAACAAGTTTTAGTTAGCTTGAGTTTGGCGGCACACGAAATCGCTAGCAAGCTATTTGATTCCATTTAACTGATCGAAACGACTTGAAAACGGAAATTAAAAACACAAATTTAAAAAAAAAACATTTAGATTAAAAAATCATTTTAGTGAAACTAACTAAAAAGCGATCAAAAAATGTTAAAAAATTAGCAATAAGTTCACTTTGTCTGAGAAGTTTTTCGAAGCCATAAAAAGTGCTTCTACTAGAGGGCACAATTGTAAATCACATAGGATGGCTTCGGGAAACTTAAAAAATAATTATTTCAGCACAAGGGTGGTTTCCTTATGGAATAAACCAGATAAGGAAACCATCCATGCAGACACTATAGATACATTTAAGATTTACTTAAGTAATTATTATTATAACTTTTATTATAACTAAAAAGAGTGGTTATTACACAGATCCAGGTCTTCTTAACCATTATAAATAATTGTCATGTTATGTCGACAGTGCACGTCCTTGAAAATAAACAAAAAGATCTACATGCAAGCGAGACTTGATGGGTTTGATTTTCTAATCGTTGATTGGCCCGCTCGTCTTTTGAAATCTTTTAATCAAACACTAGTTTGTTGAA
Organism: Whitmania pigra; assembly: GCA_021613335.1. Classification (NCBI taxonomy): domain Eukaryota; kingdom Metazoa; phylum Annelida; class Clitellata; order Hirudinida; family Haemopidae; genus Whitmania; species Whitmania pigra. The sequence continues at coordinate 519,648 of JAJTWR010000302.1, forward strand.
AGCTTTCTGACGATGCAATAATAAACGCCATATCGAGTCGATATTGAACCTGTGAGCTTTTTTTTTTGCAAACACATCAGGCCTAAATGAAATACTTCAGGATCCTTAAGAAAGGCCGAAGCCTTGCACTTTCAGAGTGCAAAGCATCCTTTATAACGGCCTTCTATTGTTGAACATTGAGGCACTGAGCGTGAGTTCCACCTTTAAAAGTTAAAAGTTTTTTTCTTTCTTAAACTCTCGTCGATAAAGGGACGGGTAATAAACACGAAGTCTTTAGGGATTCAGTGAAAGCTACGAAGAATCCTTGAGCTCCATTATGCTGTGAAGAGTTCCATTCAATTCGTTGGTCATCGCAAGACTTAAATCTTGAAAAAGCAATATTCCAGGGACGGCCAAAAACCTTAGTTAGAGACACTGGATGTTTAAGTAGGACTCAGGAGATAATAGACGTGCTTGATGGAGTATCCGTGGAAAGTCTTTACGGACGAAAAAAATAAACATTCGTTCGCCGAGAAAAAGAAATTGTTGAAGCCATATTTCTGATGTGGACGGTGAGAGCTAAATTGAAACTATCGAATGGAGAAAAGTTGAGCTTCAGTGACATCACATTTATAACGAAATATTTATAACATCACATTTATAACGAAGTATTTATAGCATCACATTTATAATAAAGTATTTATAACATCACATTTATAACGAAGTATTTATAGCATCACATTTATAATAAAGTATTTATAACATAAGATTGTTTAAACAAAATGGTTATTTGTCTGGGCATTAGCCGCCCCCATACTAAAAAAAATTACTAAATATGAAATACTTTTGTTAAATTTTTGTTTAATTCATGATGAAGGAACATTCCTAAATGGCTAAGACTTCTGTCTCTCTTTCTCTTTTGAGCAGCTCGGATGAAGAATTCCAGTGTGGGAGCATCGTCCTAACCATAGAGTCATATAATGGATATCAAATAACTTAATAACCTAATAACTAAATAAATCTCCCATAACAACGTATCGGAGGCCTCGGACATGGTTTGGATCGCTGGACGAAAGCAAATCTAAATTTTCCAGTAACAGAACTCTTCTTAAGCCGGACATTTTGATAAATGGAAAAAAAATTTAGAGAATTAAATGAATTTTGAAAGTGCAGTTTTGCTTCACTTAACCACGAATCCGAAGGACGGTTTCCGATGGCTCCGAGAAGACGAATCGTTCTTTCGTTTTAAAGGTTTCAGAAAATAAAAAAACACAGCTGCAGCAGTCCGGAGACAAACGTCTCGGAAGTCGAGAGGAGAGGCAAAACTTTGACTTGACGGATGCTTGGAAAGGACTGGAAGAATTTTTATTGAAAATGGAAAATTGCTCTTATAAAAATTTTCTCAACGAGCACTTTTTTTTGCTCTTGCGATCTTGTCGACAGCGTTGAAAGATTGTGCGACACTCGATTGTGGCTGGCAACATTCCACCGGATAAACTGGGCATTGTTTGAATCGTCAGTGCATTAACAAATCATTAGGAACATAATATCATGAATCCCATGAATGGAATGGCTTAGTAATTGTCAGACATGCTACATTATGTGCACTCAACATCAAGAATGTCTTAGCAGGGGGGCATGCTCTGGGACAGGTGGGTGGATGTAGGGGAGAACAGCTACTAAAATTTTTGTCGAAAGTGGTAAATTATTGAAATAATTTAAAAATAAATTAAATGAAAATACATTTTTAAAATTGTAATTTAATTTTTTTTATTAATTTTTATTTTATATACTTTTCATATATTTTCCAAATGACGGGGAGGGCGGTGGTCGCACACACTCCTCTAAATCCGCCCCTGCTCAACACTGCCTTAACCAAATCGTAGCGAATCAGTGTTCCACACCAAAAAGGGTGTCTTCATAAAATGAATTCCCAGCCCATATTGATGGTGGTCCTTAACAAGAGCGACGAGTTTTCGACATTTTCTAGGGTGTTGTCGATTCTTTTGTGAATGGCAACGACGACTGCGCAACAATGCAGAGCTTTGAATGACGCTGTGTCCGAACAGGCGATCTCGTGGTTGGAACGTGGAAGTCTAAAAATTTACTTCTTTTTAAATGCTCGTCGTTTTCTGTACTTAACGGATGGAAATATGTCTTGAAATTGTCAAAATCTCGAAGGAACACCATGTCTTATTTCCTTCGGGATTGTAGCTTAAGAGAAACTTTTGGAAAGGGATATAATCTATAATCAAATAAATAAATAAATAAATATATATATAAATAGGAAATCCCCAATGAAGCGATGACATTTCCTGGAGGAATTTCATGGAAAATCCCCACGGTTTCAACGAAAAGAGATGCCATCGGAAGTCCAAACGTAATGGATCCGACCTTGGTTTTTAACAACCGGGCTTCGAGAATGTAAAAAGTTTCCGAGAAAAAATGGGTCTCGATGAAATTCTATTCGACGGAGGTCAGTGATTGAAATGGCGAGGCCTTTGGGAATAATTCGTAGTAATCGTTCGCAGCAGCCGTTATTTGAAAGATGAGAAACCGCAATTACTAGGAGCCAAGCTTCTCTGGAAAGAGATGAAAGATTAGAGAAAGTCTGATTAAAAAGAGACATTTGAGACATTCATGAGGAGAAAATTGTCTCGGCAGGTTAGAAGCAGGCTGTTTGAAAAGGGCTAATCAAGATTTACTCCGTTGTTTCAAATTTTCGTTTGTTTCTCAAATCGTCGTTCAGTTGATAAATTAAAAACCAAAACAACCTCAAACTTGCACTCACCTTTACAGCCCTCACAACTGAGGGTGTTGTAGTGGTACCCGGACGCCTTGTCGCCACAGATGACGCAGAGATCCTTGGTGGAATGTTTCTTGGGTACGTGGCTCCTGGCGAGGACGGACCGTGGCTTCGAGGGAGACGAGGGCCGCGAAGTCTCGCCAGCGGAAGCGAAAGACGAATCCGACGACTCGTTCGGAGGGTGCGCGAGGGGCCTTGGAACGGACGACGTGGGCAGCGCCAGACGGGGCGATGACGGTCTCAGCGGAGGCAAGGATGGCGACGACGACGACATGAGCGACGTACTTTGATCGGTGCACGGACTGCTCGCTGCGGTCGAGTTTCCTCCTGCAGCTCGCGGCGATTCGTTGATTGAATCGGAGAATCGATGTAAAGGAAATCGTGGAGTACCTGAGATGTCGGAAGACAGACGACGTCTAACTTCGCCTTCGACGTCGAGACGAGGCGAGTCCTGATGATGATGTTGTTGACGATGATTAGCTGAATCTTTCATAGAGTATTGGGTGTCTTTATTGTCATGCATACCACCAGTACCACTACCACCAACACCACCAGCAGTACCAGCAGTAGTAGAGGCAAAGTGTACCGGAATCGAACTGCGCCTCGGACAGCCGCGATGGGCCTGAGACTTTTCGTACTGGTGGACTATCACCGGAGTATTGTCCAATACCGAGGAGTAGCGACGTGAGTATGACTCCATCCTACGGCCCTCGAATCCGGAATAGGATCCGCTAGCTTCTAGGGAATAGGGCGAAGCGAGGTGCGTTTCCGAAGACGAGAGACCCATCTTCTCGATTCTGAAATCGGATCTTAAGTCCTGACTGTAAGGACCTAGATCGTCGAGGTTGTTCTTCGAACGGCTTTTGAATTGGAGCCGGCCACCAGAAACTAAGCTCGCTTCACGGTAATTTAGTTTCCCGTCGAGCGATGGCCTGGCGAAGTTTTCCGGTCGGATTTCTCCTCCCACGCAAGCAGAGGCGTCGTTTTTGGAGGACGTGCCATGCTGACGATTTGAGATTCTCTCTCTGGTCGTTATGACGTCGTTAAACACGACGGCCTTGTCGTGGGCGAGAGAAGAATCTCTGCCGTGGTGGTCTTCGGCAGAGTTGGCGGAATCAGACGGAGGGGAATGGCCAGTCTCGACGGCCGTCGTTCTGGAGGTAGCTGTCGCTTGATGATCGTGTCTGCCGACTGCAGAAACGTCGTGGTACGGATGGTATTTGACCGACAGAGGAGATTCTCCGAAAGAAGAGTTCATTCTTGCGTAGGGAGGCATGGAACAGCTTCTGCCGTGGTGGAAACTGTTGCGATACTCCTGCCATCCACCGGCGCCCATCGCCCTGCCGAATCCCGGGGCCGGTGAAGCGCCGGCGAAGTTCCTACGAGAACGACCTGAACCCTCTGACCTGAGCACCCTTGCAAACCTACTTTCCCAGCTGGACGGGTCCTCGTCATCAGCTTGGTCGGATGTACCAGGTGCGTAAAGATTGCGCGAATGTTCGTTAGGCTGCCACATAACGGTCATCAGCATTACGTCTTTGGCTTCTTATCGACTGTCGAACTGTTTAAATCGAAGACGAAGTAGTTGACATCAAGAGAGGTTATATAACCGGATTTTTTCTTTCGAACGTTATTGTTGTTGCTATTGAATCTTTGAACGAGTTTCAAACATCACAATCTCGTTTTAAATAATTACCTTTTAAAACCTGATTAAATTATTTTCAATAAAAAACCACTACAACGAAACGAAGGACGCGAAAGAAAATTCAACGTTTCGGTTTATTAAGGTTATTACATCGTGAGGCCGTTCATTCAGTCCATGTTAATCAAACAAGAAACTCGATAGCTGTCGTGCGGAACAATGTTGGATTGGACTGTCTGTCTTCAAAGAAACATGAAATAGCGAGTGGTATAATTCTGGTAAATTTCCGACAGAAGAGCGTGCTATGCTTATGATGAACTTTTGCTCCTTGTTTCCCCCTCCGTCGCAAGTGATTTATACTTTATTCTATTTATTTATTTATTTATTTATTTATTCGATTAGAGTTCGTTGCGTGACTAAGATGATTTGAATTTGTTTTGTACTTTATGAGGGTGGGTTATTTGGACTGGGGTTGGTTCGAAGTCAGTAACAGTGTCTAACAGTGGATTGGGACTGATCACATGGCTCTTGGTGATATGCCATTTCTTTTCTAGTTACGTAGTTTAATTGGGAATGTCTTTGCAAAATAAACAAACAAAAATAAATAAAATAAATAAATTGGAGGGTATAAGTAAAAAATAGGCTCATATTGCAAATATCGATTTAATGAATGCATGACCACTAGACTTTTTTCTGTGTGTTTGCGGGCGCAAACTAATCAAAATTTGACAGGAGAGGAAATTAGCCAACCAATCACAAGGAGATTGGAAAAATACAACATAAGGTCACAGAACACGATCTCATAACATCTGGATAATTAGATAATATAATAAGAATAATATATTTATATATTAACTATTTATTTAAATAACAAATAAAACAAGACCTTACCACGGAATTTGAGAATTTTAATAAGTTCATTCAATCTACGGTGAAATCCTCTGTTTGTTTTTTTATTTATTTACAGCTGTAACTGTTACGTTACTTTTCTCTAAATTATTTACATTTAAAAACAAAATGACAAAAATGACAAAAAAACAAACCAAATCGGCTAACGTTAGCTAAAGTTTTCAGCTCATAGATCGAGCTACGCCTAATCGGCTAAATGGGCGTTTTGTTTGTCGTATGAGAAAGCTACGAAGCACACTTTATTAAGACAACATCGTCAATTGCCGGGCCGACCGTTCGGTGCACGCACCGTGTAAGAAGTAGGCCGACGCCTTAAAGCTATTCTATTTATTTCTGTCTCTTACTAATTGAGGTTCACATCTCTTTTTTTTTCTCTCCCTCTTTTCATATCCCAGTCTCTTTTTCGATTTTTTTTTATTTGTCTCCTTGTAATGTCTCCTCGTGACCCACATCTTTGGCTGGGTTGAGTTTGGTGGTCTTTAGGGCTCCTCAAAAATATAAACTAGTTCGAGCGGTAACTTATCGTCGGATTATTTTTAGATTACATTCATTTTAGCGACGTTTTAAGGAATGGCGTTATCTCGGGTCAGTTTCAGAACTGATTTTACAACTCAATTTTTGTCAAAAAATTAAAAAGAAAATGTAGACGGACAATATCTTTCCATTACATCACTGGCTGTGAAAATATATTACCTCATCGTCGTCATCATCATCAACACCCTCATCGTGTCTTGCAGGAGACCCGTTCATGAACGCTTTGTTTTCACGTGCACTCTCAACTAACAGGTGACAGCAATAAAAATAATAACAATAATAATAATAATAATAATAATTATAATAATAATTATAATAATAATAATGATAATAACAATAATAATAACTATTACTATCCTCGTTGTAGATACTAATAAACAGATCGTAAATTGTCGATGGCGACATATTTCTGTTTGAATGAATACTTCAAAAGGGGTACCACGCGCACGAGAAACTTCAGGCCTTGGAAATTTATACAACTATATATTTAAGAATCCAACGATGACATCCTTGGAAGATTTAATCCTCTAAAGTTTCTCGCAAATGTACTTAATGAGGCTGTCCTCGACTCGTATAGATAACCTTGATGCGTTGTCGTTTCTCGAGTTCTTTCAGCCTCCGAGAGCTTTTTTTTAGTCAACCTCACGCACCTGATTGTCTCAGTGAGCATTGAATATTCTAAGCCAAACTTTATTTCAAGACATGATTAGGGCAATCTTTGCTTGGCTCGTCAAAAAGATTTAAAAAGCCTGTATTTATTGAGCTGATTTTTTTGTCGTTTTTAGGATCACTCTGGATCGACAGAGTCAGACAGTGACGTCAGCCACTGTTATTTATTTATTATTTTATTTATTTGATTATAGTTCGTTGCATGACTAAGATGATTTGGTCAGCCACTGACAATTGACAAGACAATCATATGTAAGATGTTGGACAACTCCAGGGTGAGTTTATGAAAGCAGTTCAGTTCAGTGTGCTTGACTCGAGTCAGCGAATAATTTCTTCTTCCAGACTCCATTAAAACCGTCCACGTACGGATGTTGATTACAGGATGTTTATTGCTCGCATAACGACTTAAGCGATCGTGCCAGGCTCGTAAATATTTCAGCCGTTTGTCCGAAGTCGTTGTTTTGCCTAAACAACCGCAGAACTATTGATCGATCGATTGCGCGAAAACGAAAAAAGAAGCAGACGACGGAGACGTTGTAAATCGAACGAGTACGCAGTTTCAATTACTAAGTACTACAGTACTACGACGACAAAGCTATTAATTCATAGCAACTGAAAGTGATTCACATCTTGTAAAGAAATCGTTAAGAATCGATCTACAACGAGTAGGGACTGCTTTTCGTCTTTCTTATTTTTATTCGGTTATGGATCGAGTCCAAGAAATAACTTATAAACAACATCTGCCTGCCGTTATCGGCGAAAGTAAAGTCGATAAATCACCATTAATCTTCAGGAGAGCGGTTGATGAAAACAAGTTTTTCTTCTCATTGAAAAGCATATTCTCGAGAAGTAAACGAATCCAATAAAGAATTAAGAGATGAGAGATTAATAGCAACGACTTTCGAAAGTGCCCCAAAACTCGAATCCGTAACCCTAACCCTAACCCTAACCTCTCCTCTAACCTTAACCCCTACCCCTACCCTTTGCCCCTAACCCTGACCTTGACCCCTTAACCCTACCCATAACCTCTGCCCCTTAACCCTCACCCCGACCCTTAATCCTGCCACTTAACCCTTTCCCTAGCTCTTATAAATACTTTCCATACAAAGTTTTTTATTGATCATATCTTAACCATAACACTTGCCTGTTAAAGCTAATCCCATAATTCCGTTACCTTTACCGTTACCTTTTATTTAGTGACATTTCAAACCTCGAAATTTGTGCTTTCTGAGTTACTATATTAATATTAAGTATTATTATTATCATCATCATCATCATCATCATCATCATCATTAATATTATTATTTTCTTTCCTTTTTGAGTCTTAGAAAAATAAAATTTACTTTAGAAACACTCACATCAAAGTAAATTGCACTCCCAATTTGCTGGTCAATCTCTCGGAAACTGCAATCGTCGTGGTGAAATAAGTCGCCAACTACAATACTTAGAGTACCTGGAGTAGAACTTGATTATAGAAGAAGCATTACATAGCTCAGTGAACAAGTGCGTGACCTTTTGAACTGCAACAATCAACAGGCAATTACCTGTCAAGGTCCATTTGTTAACCTTCTTGCATGATGTCACCAAGTCGTGACTGTGAGCCATGACATTGCGTCATTGAAACTTTCCACAACAGAATCATTTAAGTTTACCGGTCGAGTTTAACGGGTAACGATCATCTTATTTACAGGTAACATCATTTAGGTGCGGACAATCCGACACCTGGGAGTTTATTATTGACCATACGAGGAGCTCAGAATCTTGAAGCAAAAAAACATTTTCAAATCACGAAAGCTGGGTACATAAAAAAGATTAAATTTAAAGAGAAAATGGTACTTTGGAATATCCATTTACAGGATTTTAAAAGTTTAAAGAGAACAAAAATGTCTAATTTCACTCGAGTAGAGAGGACAAAAGACTCAGGCACAACGAGGCAAAGTGCTTGCGAAATTATTTTTTGACATTTTTTTTTTCCAACAAAGTTTTAAGAAGAAAAAGATGACGACTTCCAAAGATCCGTGTTCGGAAAAAATCATCTTAGCAACAATTTTTCTGGCACGGAGAACGAGCCTGAAGTTACAAAGCATCTGAATGTCTCCAATGCATTAACGATTCTAATGAAAGCTTTTAGGAAAGACAGATACAGTGACAAAAGAACATCGTGGATCGAATTCGTCGGAGGCCGTCAAATGGTTGAAGTTTGAGATTCTTGTGGATGGAACCACCACATACTGTCCGCATTTGCCAATCAAATAATAAGCAGCTGCCGGTTTGACAATTTGGTCGCTCCGGTGAGAAATTTGACTTCCGAATTTGAGGTAAATTAAAGTTAATAAATTGTTATTCATAATAATAATAACAATAATAATAATAATAATAATAATAATAATAATAATAATAATAATAATATAATAATAATAATAATAAATAATAATAATAATAATAATAATAATAATAATGATGATAATAATAATAATAATAATAATGATGATGATAATAATAATAATATATAATAATAATAATAATAATAATAATATAATAATAATAATAATAATAATAATAATAATAATACAAAAAAAGCGGAGAATTTAAAAATTTCACGATGCAAGATATTTTACTTCAAAGACATTTGAATATTAAAATTCTTTGAAAATTAAATCAGTTTCTTAGCCCCAGGGCTGACCATCTGCACCTGTCCCTTCCCCTAGCTAAAGTTCTTAATAAATCACCAATTTACTTTGAAATCATCAAATAATAAAATGACTTTCAATAAGAAAATAATTAATTATCTCCAAAAAAACTTTTTCTAAAAAATAATTAATTAATTAATCAATCCTTAATCCTAAAGAAAGTAATGAATGAAAACTTCTTCTGGATCCTGTCTTATCTGGAGTGTCACGAAATTAAATATTCAATTTTCTTTTAAACCTTCCATTCTCTCATTAAATATTCTATTCTTAAATTATAAAAAAAAACAGCAACATAGAAATGAAATGATGATATTATTACGATCTCGATCATAATTTCAAAGCAGCACAGATGAGTTACAGGAAATCCTATCGAAAGACATGAGATTCGGAAAGGAATTATGAAATTTCTTTGGCATCCCTCCTTAGCTAAGAAGGGGCTTAACAATTTGCAATTTTCAACAGGAAATTTGCCGACTTTAAACCACGAGATTAAAATTATTAACAACCTCCTTGAAGGAATTATATTAATTATATTATTGCAGTTCTCTTGTTTACTTGTATTAAGTAAGTATTATTATATTATATTGTTTACTTATATTATTTATTATTAAACATCTATAAATATAATAATAATAATAATAATCATCATAATAATAAAATACTACTAATTAAAAATGAAATTGTATTTTTAAAAAATGACTCTAACAATGACTGAATGTTGCCATTTCAGAGAAAAGCCATTACAAGGAAATAGAAATATGTACTTCAGGTACTACATCTGAAGTGTTCAGCAGGTAAGTAGGTAAGGCCTAGTTTCATTTTCACTTTCTTTACTATTTAATTTTTTATTTTTTATTTTTTAACTTATCTCGAAAGATTCAAAACCAGAAAGAATTTAATTGACAAATTTTCACTCTATCAAATTTCAACAGCCTCCATTAACACCTGCCAGCCAATTAGAGCGGACATTCTTTCAAAATGCCTCTCCCTCATTCATTCATTCATTCATTCATTCATTCATTCATTCATTCATTCATTCATTCATTCATTCAGTCAGTCATCCATACATTTACCCATTCAGTCATCCATCGAAATGAATTCCTCAAGGTCTGCGACCATCTTATTGTCCACATGGCCCAAGTCATGTCTCGTCACAAAGTGCACGTCGATTATACATGACGAGGGCAAGAGCCCAAGCCCACACTTTAACTGCGACACCGGTATTTAAATATGTTCATTCCAGCAAAAGGGTTCTAAAATGCCATGGAAAAGGTAATTGGATTTGGAGTAGAATTTCGACGTAGAATATAAATTTCTGTTATGGCGGCAGTTTCGCTGAATTCCCAATTAAGAGGCCTCCCAGAGCGATTTATATAGCGCAGCTCTCGAGAGTGTAATAAAACCAGGTTTAGATATTTTGTTGCCGTTTTCAGACCAAGTTACCGAGGCAATGATTGCTGAAGGAACGTAGTTTATTTCAGTCATCAAAGTTTGTTTTAAGTCTTAAAAGTGGACTTAAAAAAATTTTGTTCCCCTCCACTTGTACAGCTCTGTTCTCTTCTAGCCCCGAGTGAGAGAAAACTCGTCTAAAGAATTACACAGATTCCAATCTCATTTCTTGTCTTTTCTGTTTTATTTTTTTTTTAACAAAATAGCATTTTTTTTCAGCACATCGGGCAATAAAATACGCCAACCTTATTTTCCTGTTTTGTACCGGATCTTATTTTTTTCATCATCCAAATCGCTCGTGAATCAACGTCTATCAACAGGTGACTAAAGGTCGTAACGATGACAGTATTACGAACAAACATCATTTCAGCTCGGCTACAAATTCAGTTTAGCCATTCAATCAGTTCAGTTCAGCTATGCATTCAGTTCAGCTATCAATTCAGTTCAGCTACAAATTCAGTTCAGTTATCAAGTCAGTTCAGCCATGAATTCAGTTCAGAAATTATAATTCAGTTCGGCTAAAATGCCAAGGAAAAGGTAATTGGACTTGGAGCCAGTGTGCTTTATTAGCTTTTAGACTTCACGTTTTGTCGAGAGAGAAAAATATTGTTTGAAAGACAAATTCCATTTTTGTTGAGCTCTCAATTAGCTGATAAAGTGAACTCTTTGTCGTCGTAATCGAAGTCATCGTCGTCACAATCGTCATTGTTGACTTCACCATCGTCGTCGTCGTCGTCGTCGTCATCATCATCATCATCATCAAGTCTAACCGATTCTAAATTAATCAGATGGTTAACGTTTATCCATGGACTGATCGCGTCAAGTCATCTCGACAAATATTCGTTTAAAATGGAAAATACATCAAAAACTTAAAATGTGGCCATCTGATATACCACAATTTAGAAAATAAATAAATAAAATAATTATTAATAATAATTTATTACTGAAATCAGATCAATCATCAATCAATTAATTCATTCATTCATTAAATACAAATCAATAATTAATTAATTATTTTAAAGAGATTAATTCATTCTTCAATTTCAATTAATAATAAAATAATCTCCATTGCAAATCTTTATTTTTGTTTTTTTTTTTCTATCCACAGGAATTTTCCATTAAAAATAGAACAATGTTTTTGGCTCCGGTAAGTGGTGAGCAAGAAGCCAGTGATGCTTGGATCTCACCAGCGTCTTCGTCATCATCATCATCATCATCATCATCATCATCAACAACAACAACAACAATAATAATTATTAAATAAAATTAATAATATTATTACTATAATAATAATAATAATAATAATTATTATTATTAAATAAAATTAATAATAATAATAATTATTATTAAATAAAATTAATAATATATTACTATAATAATAATAATAATAATAATAATAATAATAATAATAATAATAATAATGATAATGATTTGCATCATCATCGTCATCATCAATGAGATCGTGATGAGTAAGAGGAGAGGGATAGACATAAAAGACAATGCAACAAATATAATAATAATACTTTAATAATAATAATAATAATAATAATAATAATAATAATAATAATAATAATAATATAATAATAATAATAATAATAATAATAATAATAATAATAATAATAATAATAATACAATAACAATAATAACACGAGAAGTCCGTAGTAAAAAGAAAAATGAAGACATTAATTTTCGTGAATTTGTTTATTATTATTATATTTTTTACATTTTTATTTTATTTTATTTTTGAGAAAAACAAAAGAATTACAACCTAATTATGGTCCGGAAGAGACTGATATGCAACGAATAGATGAAAATGGATTCGCCAGTTCCATGATAACGACATCTCATTAGTTCTCAGGACCTTTTTACAATTAAGTAATTAATGTATTTAATAAATATATTTATGCAATCATTTAATTAATATATTTACGTAATCATTTAATTAATATATTTACGTAATCATTTGATTAATATATTTACGTAAGCATTTAATTAATATATTTATGTAATCATTTGTATTTCTAATGTTAATATTAATTAAGGTATTCATTTGTGCTGCTCTCATAATCACTTCCCATACTATTACTGAAATTATTATCATCATCATCATCATCATCACCACCATCATCATCACCACCACCACCATCATCATCACCACCACCACCATCATCATCATCATCATCACCATCATCATCACCATCACCATCATCATCATCATCATCATCATCATCATCATCATCATCATCATCACCATCATCATCATCATCATCATCATCATCATCATCATCAATCATTATTATTATTATTGACGTTGCTGCTACATCACTTATTCTATTACTGTTAATATATTTGCTCTCACGTTGTCGAAACATGTTTAAAAATCCATTCTGTAAGACGTGCTAAACAAATAAAATAAGTAAGATAAATAAAATAAATAAAATAGATAAAATAACTATAATAAATAAAATAGGTAAAATAAGTAAAATAAATACAATAAAATTTTCACAAAACATCATAAAACCCAAACAACTTGCATCAAAAAACCTTCCGTGATCGATTCCAAGGAGAACTTAAAAAGACGAGAAAAGTTACGATGACAATTTAAATGTTCAAATTGTGATAAATCGAGATTATAATTTTTATCATTCAAAACGTAAGTACGAACTCGTAAAGAACGATTCACTTGCTATTGCTCGCGAATGAAATTATCCACAATTATTGTTATACTCACTTGTTGAGGTTGTAAATTCTTCAAATAGCGACAAGGCCCGATCCTCACCTATTTTTTTTTTTTACTTACCAGTTATGAGAGAAAAAATAGAAACAGGTGGACTAAAAAAATATTCCACCACCATTATCATTAATCATCATCATCATCATCCTCATCGTCGTCGTCATCATCATCCTCATCATCGTTATCAAGAAGCAATTTAATGATTCTTAATCACATTCTGGCAGAAGACAATTTAATTATGTAATCATGGTTAAACCCCAAAATGGAACCCGTTGACGTGGCCATCAAGTAAGCAAGTTTAAGAACTGAATTCAAGAATTCTAACGAGCTCACCCGACGAGACGATTGTTCAAAATCGAGTGACATAGTTTGGGTTTGGCGTTTATCGAGTGCTTCCACTTCGATTGCATAAAATGCCTTCGACTGTAGCGAGATAAGCAAAATGATTATGAATATGATTGTGAATATTAATATGATTATGAATATTAATATGATTATGAATATGGATATTAATATGATTACGAATATGAATATTAATATGATTACGAATATGAACAAGAACATTAATGTGAATATGAATATGAAAGCCCACAAATTTTTAAGCGCAGTTATTTATTTTTTTATTTATTTTCTTAAAAGTAAAACTTTAAAGTGAACGCTATGGTGATGTTGAGGTTCGTAAAAAAAAAGAGAAAAAGTTCAGCTGCTTCAGAGAGATAATCAATGAGGAGGTTGATCACTGATTTATCGAACGAATCGATTGAAAAGGTAGGGCAGAAAATTACGTCATGGATGTCAACAGGTGGGCAGGCAGACGAAAAACAATGACCTTTCGAGGTTCAAGAGGTCGTGGGTCATTAATGACCATAAGATAGCGAAGAACGTGTGATAAAGGTAATCTGGACGACTTTCGGATTCCATTTGAATTTCTAATTTAAATAAAAACAAATGAGGATGGGAGGTAAAAAAAATTTGTAAAAAAAATGCACAACTTATGATAGTTGTTGCAGTATTGTGGTAAAAGAAAAATGGAAATACATTGCAAGGACAGGTCAAAGTTTATTTAGAGATGATTAACCATGACTTGTCATGACTTAGCTTGACTTACCATGACATATCATGACTTACAATGTCTTACCATGATTTAATGATGACTTACTAAGGTGCGATTTATGCACATTGGATGAAAGAGATGTTGTTATTAACGTTGAAATGTTTTTAACAGTCCTTTAATTGCTTGTTGAATAAGCATGCTCAAATAGATTTAAAATAAAATTTAATACAAAAATACAATTTATAAAAAAAAAATTAACAAATCAACCTCATCTTTAATTTAAAGAAAACAGAAATTCAAAGTCATTCGAGCAACGACCAAAATCCAAAACCTTAAAAACAACAAGTTACAATTTTAATTATTAAAAATTTTACTTTAAAAAAAAATAAACAAAAAACTAAAAAAACTATAATCACACAAAACACTGAATCATCAGTTAGTCAGTTTTGCGAGCCCAGGAGAATAAACTTTTTAAAAACACGTCATCAACAGATGACAACCTTCGTCGAACATCCGCTCGCGTGTCGTCTCGACGTGGAAAATGCTCGACACATTTGAAATGTTCAAATCATGACTTCTCTGACACCTGTGTGACAGGACGTAGGACTTTAAAATGTCCTCGACCTTCTCAAAACATGCTGACGACTTTTGGGTTTTTTCGATGTTTTCGAGATACTGAAAAGTTTTGAGATGTCATCTCATCAATTGGTTAATATTTTTTTTTTAGTGTTTTAATTCTTGATATTTAAATTCCTCTGATTTTACTAATTATTTAAATTTAATTAATTTTTTTAGACAAATCCAATGTCAAATAAAATGTCAGCGTTAAAAAAAGAAGAAATTTTAAAAACTTTTATTTATTAATTACAGAATAAAAATTATGTTTTTTTAAAAAAAAGAAGACAAATTTCCATTTGCTTTTAAATGGAGAAATTCTCCAGTGGAGTTTTGAATCTCCTTCTGAGTATTAAAAAATATATTTAGATATTTAATAAATAAATAAATAAATAATAGCTTATTATTTTAATATTTATTATTATTTAATATTTATTAATTATTATTACTATAATATTTATTAAGTTGTTATTGAGGTAAATGAAAATACCAATTTTGTATTAACAATATTTCTAAGTTATTAAGTTAAATGAAATTGCAAAATAATGTTATATCAATAATATTCATGAGTTAAATGAATTAAATGAAATTATATATTTTTATAATAATAATAATGATAATAATGTTTATCAGTTATTGAATGAAATGAATATCATATCAGGAGATGAAATTAAATTAGAGTTTAATTAAATTTGATCACCAGGATCCAGCTAGAAAAATATCATCTGCCACTTTTGATTCCAATAAAAATCAAACCAAATAAATTGTTTGAATTGAAATGAAATCAAATCAAATTAAACATTTGAAATTAAATCAAGCAAACTTTAACATTTTAATCTTATGCTTTTTTACGATTTGTTTTTTATAAATTTCATTATTTAATTATTTGTTAATTTTATTATTATTAGTTAATTAATATTAATAATACAGCAACAATATTAATATTTTTGTTGTTATTATTTTGTTATTAATATTAATTAGGCAATTAGGCTTTAACAAGACCACAAGGTTGTAGCTTGTATGATGTTGTATGAAGTCCATGTACAACAAATCACCATTACAATTCAAATACTTCACACAAAACAACAACAACTTTTTTAGGCAACATCTTTCGAACATCCATTAAATGGAAAATAGTTTACATTTCATTTGCATTTCAGCCCATTATTATGTTATTGTTATATTTTAGCCCATTATTATTATAATAATATTATTATTATTGTTATTGTTATTGTTATCGTTATCGTTATCGTTATTATTATTATTATTATTATTATTATTATTATTATTATTATTATTATTATTATTATTATTATTATGTTTCAGCCCAAGTTGGTCTTTCAGTCACTAGGACGTGTTGACTAGACAGATTGTAATCGTAAAAATAAATCATTTCCAGGTGAATTAATTTTAAAATCATTTGCTGGATCTGTGAACATGTAATCAGTTCAGTAGAACTAAAGCAGGTTTTTTACTTTTTTAAAAAAAGTATGAGTTAGTTTAAAAATACTAACAGTATATGTGTATCTACCTATTATTATTCTGAATAAAAATTTTAAATTGGAATTTAAATCTCTGTGGTATTTTTCTTTCTGCTTTGTAACATCTAAAACAATGTTTGGTAATAATCATATAATCATCACTTAGCTTTAACAAAATTTTAAAAAACATTCTTGTAACACCATCCAGTCCTCATTAATATTTTATAATTCTAGAGTAATTAATAATTAGTAATTCCATTTCAATAATCAATGTTCATAACCATACAGACATTTTGAAACCGGTTATACCAATATAAACACATTAATCCAATTTCCACTCAAAAACCTATCATTAAAACAAGACAGTATTGCACACAATCTTTATTTAACAAAAATTTCAACTTTGAAACAAATCACAGCATTGATGAACTTTATGGTGAAATATTTACAAACACAGGTAGGCCACATACTTGTACATGTTGCTCCAGCCAAGCCAAAACAATTTCTCCTAGACTTTATACGCTTGTGTTCAAATTATAAAGTATTGGATAATAATGCTTTCATAATTAACATGGCAATTGAATAACATAATGCATGATATTTCCACTAAAGTAAAGCGGTGATATTAATAATGTACGGTAAAATATTGCCAATGTTTCTTAAATTAAGTATCTACATATAAAAAAAGCTTAAAATCGAAAGATTTCTGCCGCGCACAGCAGCCGGTAAGGTGACAAACGATAGAACCACTGGAAAAAAACAAATATTTTATTTAAATTATTTTTAAATTAGAATTTTAACCATTTCTTGATGCTGCTCTTTACCAATTTTATTTTTCCAGTTTGCAGCCTGTTTGCCAAAAACAGTTAAATAATATTTCCAAAATTTATTACAGTTCTTTGGTTGTTTATTTTTCACCAAAAAAGAAAATCTGCTTTCGCAATCGCTGGAGGTGAACCTCGCTTGAACAAATAATAGATATAATAGTCAGATAAACTTTTTTTTTATGATCACGCTTTTAAGCTGAAGTTGCGCGAATATTCCAGATGGCCGGAGAGCAGAACGGAGTAAACAAGGGGCACTTCAAAGTTGGTGCGGTCGTTAGGTGCTTGGATAATCTTGGACACGAACTGCAGGGCGAAGTCGTGGCTGTCGACGGACCCTCAGGAACGGCTTACTTAAGTACTGACGAGTGTTCTCGTTTGCTTTTCTCGTCAATTGTTGGTTAAAACATTTAAGCTTATGGCACAAGGCCATCATGTCTCGGTTGTTATGTCATGTTAAAAGAATCATTTGAAGCCACGTAATTCACCAGATGGTGAATTGTTTGGCTCGCAATTTTTTCTTGGAGCCACTTTGATAGAATGAAACTAAACAACCCAACTTTATCGTACCATTAGGTCTGCAAGTAATTCAAATTTCTGTCTCGGGCATCCATCATTTGATGATTCAATGAATAACAAATGATTATTTATTTAAAACACATCAATGACATTTTTAGCTGCAATTCTCAGTGACCAAACTTAAATTATTCCAAATTCTTGGAATTCAAACTAACTTTAGCTAATTACCACACATTTAAACTGCTTCGCCTTTACCGTTAAAAATTAAGCCTTAGGATTAGCGTAAACTCAACGATTAGCATTACCTCGAATAATAAAAGCCTTGCCCAATGCCCTTTCACTTCCATTTTCTTTCCACTTAGGAAAGCCTGCCTGCTCCAGGAAGGCTAATCTCTTTGACTACTTCCTCATCAACATCAATTTCCTCACGACCAGCGAGTTGATCAGGGAGCCCAGCTTGCCCGAGGCCCCGCTCCCAAATTATGCCTTCGAAAAGGTGAGACGGAAGGAGTCGATTAACTAATTGTAGGAGTTAATTAGTGTCTGAGCTAGTTAATTGATTAATTAATTATAGAAGTTAATAAATTTTGAATGTGTGTTAATTATTTATTCTTTAGTTTAATAATAATATTACTGCAGTTCACGTCCGAACTATTTTTCTATCTCTTTTATAGATTATTTCGTCTTGCTTTCCGTTTAATAGTTGAAGTCCGAATAATTGACATTTGCTTAACGATTGTTAGTTAATATTCATTTTATAAACGGTTACTCCCCAATCTCTTCCAGCTCAATGGCAGGCTTGTTTCAAACATCGAGGATAAGATGAAGAAATCTGATTTAGTCAGACCTGGATCCTGTGCCACTGGCCAGTCGCTCATCACAACAATTTCCAAAACGTAAGGCAAAAGGGCCGATTAGTTATCGGTTATAGATTAGATTTATTATCTATTGCAGATTAAATTTATTAACTATTATTGATCAGATTTATTATCTATTAAGTGATTAATTGGATATATTGCACATATTAACGATTAGTTAGATTTCCTTTGACGACAGCCATTTATTTGTCCAGTATTGAGCACGTCAGATGGTCCGGCGACGACATCCTGGTGATGAGTTCCATCGCCATCAAGCCTCCGTACCTGCCAGAGAACTGTCAGAACCTCAAGGAAAACCAGCAGGAAGCTCTCACTCTTGTCAGGAAGCTGGTGAGCTTATTAGTTGGCCCATGCCGGTGCTTTTGAGTCGGATTGGTGGATGGATGGGTGGATGGATGAATTGATAGATAGATAGATGGATGGGTGTGTGTGTGTGTGAATGAAAGAATGGATGAATGATTGATGGGTATGTGCATGAACAGGTGAGTGGATGGATGGATGAATTGACAGACGGATGGGCAGGTGAATGAATTGATTGAGTTTCAATCCATCTGGATTTATGTAGATGCATTGGTTTAAAGAAACATCATCGATTCTATTTTTAATCAAGTTAATCGTTCCCGACGATAGGTCGAAAAATTTCACAGAGACCTTGGATTAAAGCAGTCGGTGGGCGTGACAACCAATCAGTGAACGAAACCGGAGCAGTCCGACCCGATTTCGCGTCATTCGCAAAAACGGAGGAGAAAACATCATAAGCTGTACCGTTATCATAACATTATTCATAAATAAATTATCATTACTTTCAAATTGAAGTTGTCATCAAAAGTGACATTGGTAATAATATCTTACTGGTAATAATATTTTATTAGTAATAATAACATAATTGTTATTATATTTCTCATTGGCCAAACCTAAATTAGACTTGCTTGTCCTTCTTTGTGTAACTTCGTACATTTATTTTACAATTATTTTCAAATGTTGCTGAAAGATGACACCACTTTCAAAATGTCAAAGATTTATTGAAGCATGACTGGCAACAGCACGAAATGGTTTCTAGTTCAGAAATTTGATGCTAGATTTTTTTAAAATTATTATTATTATTATTATTATTATTACTGTTCTGCATGCACATATTGTCATAAATTGATGAATTTCTTTTCGTCACGTCATTCAACGCCGGCACAATTTATTACCGCAATTGTGGTAAAGGTTCCCCGAAATCTAAAAATAGATTTTGTTCGTGTCAGCCTCATCTGTTGTCATTTTTATCATCTTCACTACTGTCTCCTAAATTGGACACAAATGAACCTCAATTGGCGGTCATCAATGAGCTTACTTGTCCCTGTTGAGATACGTTCAAAACGAGCAACGAACAGGACCGTAAATAAATTTGTCCGCCACATCTCGATTACTCTCAAGCGGTTTTCAGTAATTCTTCTGTGTGCGTTTCAGTCAATGGGCTATTTTTGGCTGGTTTAATGTGTTTATAATTATATGTTATTATATTATTTCTCATGGTCTTCTGATTCATGACAAGGAAAGGTCAAAGACGTTTACTCAATGAAATGTTGTCTAACATTCATTCAAATTACACAAGATGCTAGAATTGACCTAGTTTAAGAGTATTACGAGGTTGAAGCTGTATACATGGCGCTCTAGAATTAAGCATTAAAATTATTATAATAAAATATTAGCAGATGTGCTAACGCGCAAAAAATTTACACTCTTAAAAATAAAAAGTTGGTTGGAGTGAGTTGTTGCATTATTTTTTAAATGTTGTGCACTTTTGGACCATGGCTTCTAAGATCATCAAAGGAGCAAATGCAATCGGATAAGGCTGAAAATGACTTAAAATGATAGACTTATGCAGGGACGTAATTTAGGGGCAAACGGCACCCTTCCCCCTGATTTTAGACTAGATGCAAAAATCATCTCATATTTTACGAGGGTCCCCCCCCCCTCCCTGAATTTTGGCTAGAAGCAAAAAAAAGTTATCTCAAGCTGTGTAAGGGTTTGCCCCCTTGGGAAAATCTGAAATGACGTTCATGAATTTATGATTACCGATTAATTCCCATGGAAGATAAATATTACATTTTGTACTTGTCATATTTGCACTTAATTTGTTTTTTTTTGTGTAGAAAAATTATTCAAAAGTTAACGGTATTAAATAATTTGATTTAATCTATGTAAACTAATTATTTTTTTACAATCGTTTTTTAAAGTAAAACCTCGAGAAGACATTTCCCTTGTTTTGGTTTTGTGAAATTTTCGAGGGAATAGAGTCCGCGATTTGGTTGGCGGCAAATACGTTAAAATCGTCTGACTGTTATTTTTCAGCTGTAAACTGCTTTCTTTAAAAGAAAAGTTTTCATATTTTTTCCTATAGGTAAGGAGCTATTCTGCTGGCTTTCGTTTTGTCGTTGTCGTCGATAAGGAAGATTGCTTCGCAGTTTTGTCTTAGTCGTTCTTGAAACGTGACTTTATTTCTAATGCTGGGGTTTTGTCATCTTTAAGAAGACGTGTTAATATCTCTGCTTGTAATATACCCTTTTTTATGTTTTATTAGGCTGTTAAATTGCGCTTACCGAAATGCCAGCATTTTTTAGATTTTCGTAGCAGAATGTCTTAATAACCAGATTATCGGAGATAAACTTTGTTTTAATTACCTTAAGAAAAGATTTACGATGAGTTGTTTACTAGCCAGAGAAGACATGAGTGACGAAGAAAGAAAAGCAGGTCCCAACAAGGAGGAGGAGGGCAAGAATGCAAAGGATGGAGCAGAATTTATCAGACTGAAGGTCATGGGGCAGGTAGGCAACCTTTGAACTTAGGTCATGTTGTTTTAAGCCACAAGCACTTGTTGTGTAAGACTGAGTAGTGTACTGTAATTGCATGTAACATGGGATCTAAGGCTATTCATTGTGTGCCCTAGAAGTGTGAATTACCTGCTTGAATCTATAGTATTACATTTTTAGTAATAATAATTCATAATTGTAATTCATTAATAGTAGTAACTTTAGTCTCATTGGCTCATGTTCCAAACATTATATAGGCCAAAATTTGTTTTTTCTTTAATATCATTTACCAGCTAAGAATTTGATGAGCCTTCTTGTAAGCAGGCCTTTTAAGTGGCATTTTATTTAAGCAGCCATTTGTGATGTCACATCTAGTGCCTCAATGTTAAAAAATCATTTAAAATATAATGCAACAATGCAATACAACAGACTTTTTGTTTGTAAGAGTGTAAATCTTTTTACGCAAGCCAAGTCCATAGCATATCTGCCAATACGATAAGCACATCTCCCGTGATTAATGTTCACAATGGTTCATTTGTCGATGACAGGACAATAGCGAGGTTCACTTCAAAGTGAAGATGACGACAAAGATGAGCAAGCTGAAGAAGTCCTATTCAGAGAGGCAGGTAGGTCGGACGTGTACGTGTGATGATGCAGCATATAATTTTATGCACATGCAATTAAAATTTAAAATAAATTATGTTGATGTCTCTTTCTGAGAGTATTGGTGTTTGATTTGGTTTTTGCTGCTCTTGATTAAATCCATTAGAATTAGATTTTTATTGTGATAGCTTGCAGCTCTTCTGCCACAAAATATAACTTAACACTGCTGATGTACCTGTTCTAATTCATTAACATAACTTAATTTATTAACAAGCACTACGATATTAGGATCGCTTAGGTTCATTGCTTTTGAGCAGTAGTTTAATATTCGACTTTGTCATTTTCAGGGCGTCCCCATTGGCTACCTGAGGTTCCTCTTTGACGGGAGGAGACTCAATGATGACGAGACCCCAAAGCAGGTGCGAAATTGCCCTCGATTTATTAACTGATTAACGACATGTGCTGGCTGAACCATCGTTAAATGTAATTGCTGAATGTAATTGTTTAATTAACCTAACCCTATAATTGATTAATTAGTCAATAATTGATTAAGCAACTAACCCTAGTAATTGATTAACTGGCTAATATTGATTAATTGGCCTTCCTAATAGCTGCCTTTGTTGTTAACGGATTCTTGATTTCTCTGCAGTTGGGCATGACGGACGAAGACGTCATCGAGGTCTACCAGGAGCAGGTCGGAGGTCGTTGCCACTAGGAACCATCCCCAGCAGCGAGTTGACATTTGATCATCAACAACAATCGTCATCATCATCGTCGGCCTTTCATCAGCATCAACTGTAGAATAACACTTTGCGCTTAACGTAATGAATGTAATTCTGACTTTTTTTTGTTTCAAAGACGGCAAAATTCAAACCTCAGTTTTCACGGACACCAATGAAGTTGCACCATCTTCTTTCTTACTCATCATCTTGGTTCGAAATGCATTGCGTCTCATCGCTTGACATTTTGTTTCGATTTGCGAACGGTCGATTGTCGCTTATTATTATTATTATTATTACGTGCTCTCCTCGTGCATCTAATCGGGAGAATGTTTCCAAAGACTGTATGCGACTAAAACTAAAACTGCCTCGAGAGAACTAAACGACGTCCTGGACAATCACGTTGCAACGTAATTGAACCCGATGATGGTTTTGTTTTTGAAAATTTTATTGGACGAACGTTAACTGTGTTAACGAAATGCCTTGTTCTATAAATTAACGAAAATTTAAAAGACACCCCCTCGAATTTAGCCACCAGGGGTAGATCATGACTTTGCTACTGCCTTCTGCTGGCTAGCCAGTTGGGCTTGGACCTTGGTTTGGATGACGTCAATGACAGCTTTGAAATAATTAGTCAAAGTTAAGGATTAAATTGTCGTTCTTTTGTAGTATATAATAGTTAAATAAGAAGACTTATGTAGGGGTCAAGTGAAATGGCATGATAAATAACTGTCTTTTTGGAAAGGAATGCTTATAGCTTTAAGGAATGTTATTTAATGATCTGAATTTTAGACTGCTATTGTTCATTTACCAATAAATGTGGAAAAAACTAATAGTTATCTGATTCTTATCGGTTCTGCTACTCACCCTCCTTGAACCTGAACTTCTCCTGATAGGCTCCCTGTATTTTGGTCATCTGCTCTTCAAGGTACTTGACCTTTCTCTGGTAGTAACCTTTTGCCTTATCCACTGCCTGGATAATGGGTGTTGGTTGAATGAACGGTAAAAACCAGACCAATTATGGATGTAATTGATATTTGTCATTTTAACATCTAGACTAAGATGTCGATGACTCAATAGAAGTGAGGAGTGAAGCAATATTGTTAAAATGGTCGAAATTGCATACCATGTCGGCGTAATATCCCGTCCCGATGTCGACGAGAACGGTATCCGTGTTTGAGATGACGCCCGGGACATAAATCTGAAAAGTAAATAAACGTTATTTCTCTGATGGATTGAAGCTGAAAAAAATTTACTGACCGAGCTGTTCAGTGGAACTAGGATCTCTTTTCCACAGTTCGATGGCACCATGGAGTTGAGCGTCTCCTTGCATGAATTAAATTTGGTCTGAGCCATCTTGAGACCACTCAGAGAAGATTGAAGCAAATCGACATCCTGCATTTTTATGAACATGATTATTTACAGTGCTAATGCACACTAAGTGATTTTTCTTTATATTTGTTTAATCAATACCAAGAAGTGTTTCATTTAATATTTATTTGGATTCTGCAAATGCTAAAAAAACCACCATAATAAAACTGATCTATAATTCTTAGTTTATACGCGATGGCTTAAACGATCAAAAATGACGATCGCGAAAAGGTAACCGCTACTTGAAAATGTATGATTATAATCAAACGCACCTTTTCCAAATTTTGGCTCAATTGAGTTAATTGTTGCAAGCTCAAATCAGTGAGTGGAATTTCTGTGACTGCTGAGCCAGACATATCAACTGTTGGACCTATATAAAATAACCGGAACACGCTTCCACGAGAGAATGTAAACAACGGCCCGGAAAATTGATTCCCAATACAAACTTAAAATCTGAAAATGTTGCTAAGGGAATAAACCCAATAAAATTATTATATAATTTGTGATGTTAAGCATGCTCAACTACTTCAAAATTACTGATTCATAGTTTGTGATAAAATTTAACAGTAACTGTTGGGCGAATTATGGGACGTAGCTCTAACATTAGTGACTCCTGTTGCATTTTGTGGTCTTATGAATAAAGTCTTCGCCCTCATTTAAAATCCATTTTTATAAGATTAACTATTTTATTTATCTGCCTCTATAAATTGACAAGGGCGGCTTCGCTCTTTTCTGCTTGTTTCTTCTTTTTTATTGTCGGCTACGACTTTCTTGTCAGCGACTATTGTAGAGGGTTGCGTGCCTGCGAACTACGGCGAAAGCAACAGTCGGTACGTGCTGCGTTCGCGACCCAGCTCGCACCGCAAGGGGGCGCCCTCGGGTAGGGATGCTATATAAATGGTGGATCGATTAAGACTTCTTATCCTTCCCATCCCATCTGGATAAACAAGGCACTCAAAAAATCGGCTAAATACAGAATACAAAATATATACACTTAGAAAATGACAGTTAATAATAATTAATTACAATTGAATTATTAATAAAAAGTTTGGCTTAATTTCTGGCAGCTGACAAAACAAATTATCCAAGATTTATTCGAGCAACTCGTATCGGATAGAATAGGAGATGCCAAGCAGAAGAAAATGATCAATATGGCACAAGGGATGCTCTATCGGGCAAAAGCAGCCAGTCGCGATGTTTGCATTATCAAGGGCTTTTGAACATAATCTCCAAGAAATAATTGTTGAGAGAGGAAGGACACTTGGAATTAGATGTACTGAGACAAGTATCGATACACCATTTTATTCTTTTACAAACACTCCTTGAGTGAAAATCCTCGGAACGCAAATGTCTTCCTTCTTATTTACGGTGTCCCTGTGAATGTAGGACAGCCGGGAGACTCTGAAGCCACAAGACTCGAACATTTCTCGTATTTCTTCTGAAATAAAAACACAAGGAAATAAATCAAAATGCTGTGAGGCTTCAAAAACTGTGAAAGACGGTTTACATGCTTGAATGCCCACGACACTAATGCTTATGGCGTTTATAAATAAATAAATCATTATTACTATTTATAATTTGGTTTAAGGATTTAAATTCCATAAAATTTGAAGATTCCGATCAAACATTGCAGAACTCTTAATTACCCAGCGTGAAATAATAGGCCCTTGTGTTGTCTTGCCTGACGTAGAACCTGTCCCCTAGCTTGCTACCGGGCGCAAACCGGAGCATGGCATGGTCGTTGTTTCCATAGTCCCTGAAGAGAACGCAGCCACCCTTCTTCAAAGCCTGCACGGAAGTCGAATTTGCTGAATGAAGCGCATGTTATTGGATGGAAATCATGCAATAAATATGCACAGAACATCAGAACTCTTTAAGAGAGTGCTAGAAATAACTGAGTAGAAATTGTTGAATAGCAAGGGTCGAGTAGAAACGGCCGATTTGTCTCACGTAGTGTATGTTCCTCAGGGCGTCCTTCATCTTGTCGGGGTGAATGGCGGAAAGGACGAAAATGAGGCTGATCACGTCGACAGGCCCTCTGAGGAGGAGGCTGGAAAGGTCCGAGTTGGTGATGTCGCAGCAGAATGCGTTCATTCTCATTTCGTCGTAGTTTGGATTTTTCTGGATGATTAGAGTTGTTTTAACTTTATAATTGAGTGTCAAAATGTCAACATCAGTGTTAAAATGAATTAACAGTCTAAAATGGTGAATACAAATCTATGCTGATATTAAATGTTAAGCAACGTTTCAATCAAATGTCATAATAATAAATGATCGTTTGAGAAAAATAAAATGATATCTTTATTAATATTCAAAATAAATTGTATTGTATTTGGATGGACCAAAAGAGCATCATCAAGCTGCTTCATTCATAACCAACCTTCACAAAATCAATAGCTCGAGGTGAGAAGTCACAGACTTGGAAGAAAGTGTCGTCTGAAGTCTCTTTGACGAGAGGAAACACAAAGTTTCCAACACCGCATCCAACTTCGAGCAGCTGCTTTGAGTTGAGCTGAAACGATATAGAATGCTGAATACTCATATATACTATATTTATGTTCATCCAACTCATTACTTGACTATTATTTATCAAATGCTTTAGTTTATGTAATGACTATTACCTACTGATTCTGGAAGTAATTCATTAAATTCTCTGAACGTCCAATGTCTGTCTTTGTAAAAATTTGTTTCATTTCTTTTGTAAAAGAGATCCCAACTCTTGCAGGCTTCCTTTTCTAGTTTTTCCTGTTTAAACTCAGAAACAATTCTTTCATTTTGTTTTTGGAGCAAAATTAACTCTTTTTCTGTCAAAACCCTTGATGTGGTTTCTTCCATTGTATGTGACACCGAACGAATTTGTACCGGTAAACTAAAATACAAAATTACTTAAATTATATTTTTTATATCGCTCGTATTTACAATGAAAATTCAACTATCATATGTATTAAATTACTCACAAATGAACATATTATTTTAATTAATACTAAATCTATAGTAATTTAGTTCATTATCTTATTCATAAAGAGATAACTCTCAGAATTAACTAGATATAGATGTCACTACAGTCGTGTATCCCACCATAATAATGAAGGCAGTTGCGAAGGTTCGGCTTGTTTTTGGAGTTTCGCAGAGAGCAATGGGCTTCGGACACCATAAAATTTGGAAAATTTATTCAATTCCTTACGGCCATTCGTTGTAAGACGCCAGTAAACAAATGTTTAAACGATGTTCCAGCGTATTCTTGTCTTCTGCTATATATGGCTAAATGTAATTATACGCGCGAAATGTAAGTTAAACTGTCTATTACATTTTTCACGATAAGTTTCTGTTTATCGATAAAACTGTTCTTAACGATGAGCTACTGATTTTTGTCGCATCAAACGATGAATTTTGTTATATTAAGAAATGTCAACCTTTCTTCAGCAAAAACCATCATCACCAGCCCTAGCATTCAACCAGTTTACTTGAAGTCCGGCGGAGATCTGGATCTTCTCTGTCAGCAATCAGATGGTTTCAAAGTCGTCTGGTGGAAGGCAGACTCTTCTGGTCCCAGTCACGACTACAAGTTATTGGACAGCTCCTCGGAGAGTGGCTATGTGACCTTGGCCCACATCGACGGGATGTACTACATGAGACTGAGCAAAGCTAATGTTCAGCCGTCGGACTCTGGGTCGTACAAGTGCTCCGTACAGAGTGGCACGGACATGCCCTTCATGGTCGATGTTTATGTCTTGAAAGGTTTGCAAGATGAATGCAGGCATATGTTTAACCACATTAATATTAAGACAAACATCGGACGTAACAGCTTTTGCATTAGTCTTAAGCAAAAACTTAATAGAATCATAGATGTCGCAATTGCCTTAATTATTATTAATTATTATAATAACCTGTCACAATTTCATATGTTCCGGCATTAGATTAGTCTAATTTATTAGCAATTCGATTCAAACAAACTCGATCAGACCGTTCTAAGCAACGAAACATTTCTTTCAACACCCTAAAGTCGAAAGACACGACGGGCTAATCACCCATGCCGGCAACACAACGTCCGTCGGTTGCTCCCTGCTCGACAGCGACTTCAAGGCGACGATCCGCTGGTTCAAGTCGGACGTGGAGGTGGCCAGTTCTGAGATCTCCCCGGTCGCCTTGACGATGCCCGCTCCCCGGTACTCGAAGTACCAGGTCAACACCACCCTGAGGGATTCTTCGGTGGAATCGATTCTAACCATTCGCAATATCGGTCGGTCTATTGGTCTTGAACGATGAATCGAGATGTTGTCTGTTGTTGCCGATGATTCGAGATGTTGTTGTTATTATTTTTTTTTATGGATTGTTTACATGAGGAGGCTTAATGATATTATTATTGCTGTCTAAAATATGGGAGTTTTTATTAATTATTTTGGCTATAAATTAAATTTAAATATAAATAACTAAAGTTGTAATAAATAATTAAATGTAAACTTTAAATAATTAAAGTTATAATGAGTAATTAAATCTATAATAATTATGTACATATTATTTATTTATGGTTATTTTAAATTTTAAAACTCGGTTATTTTAGTTGCAAAACGAGATCGACGAATGTTCTTGTCGTTTCGGTAAATAATTGCTTAAACACAAAAAAAAAGTAAGCGTAAAAAAATGTAAAAAAAAACTTTCGCAATCGGAAGTGCTCCGATGTTCTCGAACGTCGAAAGGTGATTTTCGAGCACGAATTATTGATGAGCATGCTCCGTTCAAGTTTTCGCGTCTGAGGTTCTGACATAGTGGCGACCTAAATTAACCAGCCCAGAGGTGGTTACAGCCATTGCCATCCTTCATGCCCTTGTCGTCGTCATAATCATCATCGTCTTTGTCATCATCATCGTTATCGTCATGTTTTTATCGTTGGTCTTGTTGAGCCAATTGCATGTCAGATTGAAATTGGTCTCCTCCACTCCTTGAAATTTAATTTCCTCGAATCCAATTTCGCTTAAAAACCCCTAAGGTCGGAGGTCGTCTGAAATCGAAAGTTGGGTTTCTGACGCCTTTGACTTTTTTCGCTTCGATGAAAGGATCGTCTTCGCCCGAACGTAGGAGGGGTCTAAGATTTGATTGTTTGGTTAATTGATTAACTACTTATCAATTGATTGGTTAGTCAGTTGAGTGGTTAATCAGTCTTCGCTCGAACGAACGAGGGGGGTCAAAGATTTGGTTGGTTGATTGATTGACTGGTTATCAGTTGTTTGATCAATCAGTTGATTGGTTAATTAGCTGATAGTTCATTAGCTAGTTAGTTAGTTATGACTTTCATTCGTGCAGGGGAATCCGACGTTGGGGAGTACATTTGCATGATTGAGTTGAATGAGGATTACCACTTCAATCACTCCGTCAACTTGTACTGTGAGTTAACTTCATAATAATCATCCCATTAGCCACACTCGTCATTGCTCATCCGTGCTTTTCCAGCTTACCCCCAGATCAAGTCCCTTGGACGTTCTGTCAACCTGGCAGAGGGCAGAGCCCTCGACCTGAACTGCAAGGCCTGGGGCTGGCCAACCCCGAATGTGACCTGGGCTAGGAAGGATGAAGGCGAGGGTCACTACTCTTTGGAAGGGGACGAGTGGAGGATGGACGAGAGGGTGTCGTTTCCGACGGGCACGTCCCTCCGGATCGATCCCGTTGTGTCCGGGGATCGGGCCTTCTACGTCTGCCGTGCGACCAGCTCTGTCAACGACACCATGCCCGAGATCACCGTCACCTCCACCATTTTGGTCCGAGTTAGAGGTCGGTGTGGGTGATGATGACGACGATGATGGTGATTTTGGCGATGGTGATAATGATGATTGCGAACGACGATGAAACATGAAACAGATCAATCACAGACATGTCAGCAAATTGCCACTTTGATCTAAAAAAAAAACTTAAAAGGAGGCTCTCTGATTGATTGCGCTTGCATTTGATTGATTCACCAATCGTTGAGGATGTCCAAAAAAGACAAGGAATGATTGCTCGGGCAATGATGACGATGACGATGACTACATTTCTTTGGTGTTGGTGATGATGGTGGTGATGATGATGACAATGGGTCATAGCACTGGTTGCTATGTGAGGGATCACCGAGTTATCTCTGGCAACGACAAATTTACAACAACGCAACCTCAACAACAACATGACAACAACAATATGGCAGCAACAACATGACAACAACTACAACAGTAGCAACATCAGCAGCAGCAACAACAACAACATGGCTCCATTCGTTCACTCGATCATTAGAGACTGGGTAGTCTTTCCTTCTCAGATGTTTCATTCCATCATCGTCTCCGATGGTGACGAGGAGCCAGTCGGTGCCTTCGTCCGTCGACAATACGAGTCATAACATCATTTTCGATGCTAATTATTGCAACGTTATTATCGCGTCACGATTATCATAATTATCGTCATCATCATTCAACGACAGGGAGGTTTGCCCCTTTGCTGCCACTGGCAACGTTATCATTGTATCACGATTATCATAATTATCGTCATCATCATTCAACGACAGGGAGGTTTGCCCCTTTGCTGCCTCTGGCTGGCATCCTGATCGAGGTGATCATCCTGGTCGTGGTCATCTTTCTGTACGAGAGGAGGAGAGCCGTCGCCAGGGAGGAGCGGGAAAGAGGGGAGATGCTCGGAAATCAGTGCGTTTCGGTGGCGACTGATCATCATCATCATCATCATCATCATCATCATCATCATCATCATCGTCATCTTAATCGTCCTAGTCTTCTCCACCTCCATCATCATCATCGTCGTCGTCCGCGCCACCACCATCCTCATCGTCGTCATTATCATCATCGCCATCATAACCATTATAATCATCATCATCATCATCATCATCATCGTAATTGCCATTGCAGAAACCTTCCTTTTCAAAGCCTTCTCCTTTGCTGCCACATCATTATCACCACCATCGTCATCCTTTATCGTACTCCTGATCACCAAAATTACTGCCAGCGAGCTGTCATTACTAACGTTCTCTCCATCACCATTACCATCATCATCATCATCGTCTTGGTCGTCTTCATCGTCATCATCATCATCACCATCATCGCTTTAACATCGTACTTATTGTAATCGTCAAATTTCTTAATTTCCTCCGTACTTACAGGTCTAATTCCAATGCTCAAGGGCATCGTCATTCCTCGTCCGGCGATGGGGGAGGTCGGCACAGGAAGCTCCGTTGATCTCCCTAAACCCTGACGCCACGACCCACCCCCCCTGTGGTTTCTGGGGAGATGCAGCCCTCGTTTGAAAGGATGCTGGGCATCACGGTTGTCTTTCTAATTCATCCATTGAGCCTCGACCACTCAGTCATCAACTTGTTGTTGTTGTTGTTTGTAGGAGATTGTTGTTCGGCAGTGTCATTGCTTTCGCCATTGTTACCATTGCGATCATCATCGTCATCGCCTCAATATTCATTATCGTAGTCGTTGATTTTGTTTGTGACCTTGTTTTAGTATTTGATCGAGTTAATTAGCAAGTTAGTTATTTTACATTGTCACAGACAATTTCATCATCACAATTACCATCATCATCATCATCGTCATCACCACCACCATCGTTATTATCATCATCATTCTTAGTCACCAAAGATGGCATTGCCAAGGCGATGGTGGTGATCTTGATGATGATTTTTGCCGGCCTTCTCTTTTCGTTGCCGTGGACAACCAGCTATTTTCTGGAGACCACTTCTTAGGATGTGCGTGCTTTTCTTCATCATTACCGGCTTGCGGCCATCTTCTCTCGTAATCATCATCAGCATCAGAATTATCGTTATCACGATCATCACCACCACCATCATCATCATCATCAGCAGCGTCGCAATTATCATGATCATCACCATTACCATTATTATCATGATTGTGTTTGTTTGACCTTTACTTTTTGAATTCCACTTTGTTCTAGTCATTTAGTCTTTATGGTTTGACCTAATCAGTGATATTAATATTTGAATTATTTATCAATGAACTCATGAATAATGTATCAGCTTGCTATTTATACACGTTTAATTAGCTAGCGTTTCTATCTTTCGCTCCACCTGGCAATAAGAACGGCTTCGATGGCCCAGATCAGTCGTCGTGGTCGTTCGTTTTTTTCTCCGTTTTAGACGACAAAATGTCTTTGCGTTGTCGTCGTCGTCTTGCGAGTCGAGTTAGTGGTAGTGGCTCTTGTCGTCGGTCGACGTGCAAGTCGTGATGTCGTTTCGATCTGATTTCGATCTTGACAAAGACTATCCTTAGATTTCATTCCTTGCGGTGAGTTTCTGTGTTTTTCTTCTTTCTTTTTTAAATAAATAAAAATATACACCTTCGTCTCCGTCATCGGCCGATCGGCCTGGGGGCGAGATCAGACCAGAAAACTGAGCTTGCCACTCAGGAGAGTCAGGACGCATGTCGTTGCTTATTTTTCTACCTTCGTACTTTCCCAGAATAACTTTCAAATCAGATTGAGGAAGGACCGGTCGGTTCGGTGCAGGCTGGAAGAATGAATGAATGAATGCCGATGCCGTGTGTGGCATCGTTTTCAGCAAGTTCCGTCTTGCCTCACTTAGCAACAGCAGCAACGATGACACTTTTAGTGGACGAGATCGCCGAGTGTACTGTGCACCTATTTCGCACCCTTTCCGCATCATTCCAGAGTTTGTCGTCGTCATTAGTGCGAAGATTCTGAACCGTCGTTGATGTCGATGACATGGTCATTTATCGTTTTGATGTAATTCCTGTTTTTGTTATCGGCATTGTGAGATCAATGCGTTTGTTGTTAGTTTACGCCCCGTTATTTGTTAGATTTTGTCTGTCGAATCCGTTTAACAAAAAAAAATCACGTTTTGACGATTTGTTAATCGTTGGCTCGTTTCTTTTTTATAATTTGGAAATCCTGTAGATTGAGTTTTCCAGCATCATTGCATTGCCTTTTTGCTGGACTGTGTTAGTTCCTGCAGTTGTTTACAAACTTGCCTGGTGTTGTTACTGTTGTGGTTATTTTTGGTTTGCAAGTGGAAAGGTTGGACCCCGTACGAAGATGTTGCCGATGTTTGTGCCGGTGTCGTCGTGTTTTATGTAATAATTTGTTATTATAACTTTATTCATCACGCCAACAATGTCGTAATTTGCATTATGATTTGTCACTTTGACTACATTCAAGTCACCGATGATTACGATCCAGATCACGTTATTTCTATTGCCACTTCCCAGAGTCAGAGTGCTTGAAGCATTTTCATGTGGTTTCGCCTGTGGTTTCACAAGCGGTAGATTCATCGTCAGACATTCATTCCATTACCCCTGCTAGACGGAGGTTAGCTAGCCATAGAGTTGTTAGCTAGTGTCGAAGAGCTCCACAGTAGTCTATGCCTGCCAGAGATTCTTTCCTATCCTGGGGTTTGAACCCCGGTTGCGGAGGATGAGTTTATTTTTTTACGGGGTTCCGACGGTCGACTTTGAGGAAGGCTCACCGCAATTGATGAGACCACCGACTCTCAGCTTAAAACTGGACTTACTATCCACAGTCTGTCGATATTTTTGTGTAGTCCTCAATTATTTTTCACGTCAATCAGTGGCACCTCGGTTTTATGATTCCATGATTTATTTCATGCCAGTCTCAAGGCCTTCCTGGATTTCATTTTGTCATCACCGTCAGAGATTACATCTTCGCATTGCACCGGACTGAGTCCACGAAAAGTTCACAGTAAAAGTTTATCGTCCTTATTGGCTGGCCTGATTACCTGTCCGTCATCATCCGATCGGCCACGCCCACAATGCACGTTTGGTTGTCATTGGTTGTTGTAAATGTCAAAGTGCTCGCGGAGGTTGTCACGGAAGAAGTGAAACTTGATTTTGAATCTTTTTTCCCGCTTAAATTCCTCTGGCGTCTGCCGAGAACTCTCGCCGCCTCCGCGAAGCACGGTTTTGTCTTTTTTTTTTCGGCCGGTTTTTCAAAAATAGAATATCAGTCACTTTTTCCCGTTTAGTCATCATCTCTTGGTGTTGTGCAACTTCGACTTCGAGCAGACGAGTGGTCGGATTTTAATTACGGGTGTAGTGGACAAAGTACTTTACTTAACAATAAATCGTTTTCTTCCATAGTCACCGACCTGTCCGTCGTCCATCATCTCGCTTCGCTTGGTGAGACACGGTGATATTTTATTCCCAAAATCCAAAAATAATTTCCTCAAATCGAAGACAGCAAGAGGCTCGAATGGCATAGAAAGTGACTCCGTTTCGCACTTCAATTCAGGAAAGTTCCGAAAGTGACTGATGCAAAGCAAGAACGAAAGAAAAAATAAAATAAAAGAAAAGAAGAAAAACACGCAGGTTCTGAGTCGACACGAGGGGGCAGTGCATTTGTACCCTCGATTGTGATTGGTCGACGAGTCGGGGCGGCTACGGGGTTTAGGTTAATGAGTTCGCATATGTAAATGTGCAAATTACGAAAAGCATCGTCTGGAAACCTTAATAATTAATAACAATAATGAACTTCATAATATCCATCACGCAAGGTCAAGGTCGAAACAAAAATAGCTGCGAATCGGAGTACAATCTTAGAAAGCCCTTCCCGTACCTGGAAAAATCAACACCTGAAGCGTGGGCGGGCCTGGAATAGTTTGCAGAGTCGTGACCCCACTTGCCAGCGGTTAGGAGGATGAAGGTTGGATATCATCAGAGACAACAACAGGAGCAATAACAACAACGACAGCAACAACGGTTCTTAACTAAACTAGTGGTGCATTGTGAAAGGATCACTTGATGATACAGCAACAACAACAATAACATAGGACAACAGTGACGATGATTGATGATTGTGATGATAGTTACAGTTAATATAAATATTATAATTACGATTGCATGATGGCGATCGACGCAAGGATCCAATAGGAGAATACACGCAACGTTACTCTATAAACAATTCCATTTTGGTACAGATCAGAATTCAAAATTAAAAATCAAATCGGACTAAATGTAAAACTGTAAAACCGAACGAGCAGCAAATCACAAGCTCCCTCAAAAAAAAAAAAAGAAAAAAAAAAGAATTAAACTGATCAGAAGAAAGTCTACCATAACTTTTAAAAATAACAATGGCGGGTGCCACTGGACATCGATTCTTATTGGCCACGGCATTATCCATCTGATTGCTTACTTATCAAGCCTTGCATACTTGGTTGTCATTGGTCAACTACTGACCTACTAATCAACACCCTCTTTGAGTAGAAGAATCCTATTGGTTGAGCACGACGGCCAACGAGCGGGCATAGTTTTCTCTGTACCTGATGCACCTCTGCTTGAGCGCCTTTTTGTATGCTTCGACGATGGTCTTCTTAGTGACAGTTCTCTTGACCTCTGACATCTTCTTCTTGTCCAATCCGGAATCCACGCCCAAAGGGTCGAGCTTTGACCTTGAAACCCACTGCCTGATTGGTGGAAAAATGTTTTTTTAATGTTCCCATTAATAACATTGGTAATGGCAAGAAATACGTGCTTAGTAGTTGTAATGGGTAGAACAATACATGAATGTTTTGTTTATTCTATGCTAATGAGCTATTAACATTACAGTAATAAATTAATAATTAAATAAAAGACTTGAATATTTTAAACATATCATCACAGCCTCTCACCAGGTACGTTTTTGATCGAAGAAGCAGACGAGATATTTCTCTTTGTCCGAGTTCGCCTTCACGACATCGGAGGTGGGGACAGGAATGACGTCATCCTGGTGGGCCCCCACGAGCCCCTCTTGGCCGCGGGCCGAGCGCCCCCTGGTAATGCTGTTGCTTTCATGTTTGAGGCAGGATGGACTGACAATCTGAGATAACATGGTCGGCATTGGGATGGGAATGTATACAAAATAACATGATTTATTTGTATGGATTATTTGTATTGTTATTGTATTACCATTTGATTATTATTGCATCATCATTATAAATTATATTTTAAAATGGCATTAGAATTGTCATTAAAATTAATAAAATTGCTGTTGTAGATTCAGTTGTAGTTATACAAATAATAAATAATAAATTAAGTTTTATGTTCGTTTCAGATGGTTTTGAACAGGACAAAATAAAAATCATAAAAAAAAAATATAAAATAACTCTGCGATCACGAGCCACCGTACAATTGGCTGAGATGAAGAGACAATCGGAATTCAGTCTACTCGGACGAGTTTAACAAGACAAGACCATGTTAAAAAATAGAGAGGAAATAAAAACATTGTTAAAATTCAACAATAATAACAATAACAATAATAACAATAATAATAGTAATAATATTTATAATAATAGCATTCATTAATCTTTAACCAAACTAAAATGCACTAACTAATCTGGAATACTAACTATTGCAGGATACGAGGGATACTTGCCATACTGTGCCCAAACGAAGTCTCCATGATTGAGAGGCACCAGGAACTCTTCGAGGTCCCTTATGTCGATCGACTTTCTCCTGGTCTCTGATTGGACAGAAAATTTCGAACGTTGAACCAATCGGAATTAAAAAAAAAACCAGATGTTGCAAGACTTTATGACATCGATAATAATAATGCAGATATTAATAATAATATAGTAGTAAAATAAATAAAATAATAACAAGACAAACAAATCTTATAAAAACTGAGTTTGAGACTTGACCTAAACAAATACTTTCTTAATAACAAAAACTTATGTCAAGTATGTATTTACAAAGAAAATGCTTAAAAAAAATATCATCAAAGTTTGTCACCTCTCCTGACGATACCACTTCCCTCACTGGTTTTCGAAGACGTCTTTGACAGCTTGACTTTGGAAGATTCACCATCATCGTCGTCGTCATCAACACCAGCTTTGTTGTCATCACCAACATCTTCATTGTTGCTCATACTTCTGGTTCTTTTGTGATTCTTAACATCAGAGCTATTTTTAGACGACCTTGAAATTTGCCTCTTTCTTTTTGACTGCTGATTCTGATTGGCCGCCTTCCTCTTCGGACTCGACTCCGCCTCTTCCACGTTCGGCCAATCGGTAGTCGAGTCACAGGCCTCGATGGTTTTTAATTGGCTGTCGTTTAAATTGGGTGGGACTGTAGTAGTGGTATGTGATTGGTCGCTCATTTGAGTAGAACTTTGTGGACGATTGGTTTCAGGAACCGCAAGGTAATGCGATTGGCTGCTTTCTTCTGGTTGCTTGGAATTTACACTTCCAGTTAAACTGCTGCTGTTGTCCAGGTTTGGATCTGAAATTATAACTTTTAATTATCATTGTCATAACTCCATAACAACGATACTTCAAAAAAACAAGTTACTGAAACCGGAGTTGAACCAGCAACCCGTCAACAACCATCTCGAAACTCACCGACAGAGTACGAGTTCTCCGAAGAAATAGAATCTGCGGTTTCTGCCAGGAGCCTCAGGTTGTCATTCTCGTCCAGACGACGACTACTCGAAGGGTCGACTCCCTGAAAATTGGGGTCACGAGGGTTGCTACCAAAGACCCCATAACCGTGGTGGTCTCGTTTCTTTGGGGGTCGCATCAGCTGAGAAGGGTGCACCGACGATGAAGCAGTTGCCTGCAGCCGAGATGATGACGACGACATAGTTGCAGTAGGTGACGACGGCGACGTCAAGACCTGGGCAGACGATAAAGGCACTGCAGCAGATACAGGCAAAGGCAGAACAAAAGATGAAGGAATGAGAGTCTTCTGAGCGTCGCAGGATTCCGTCGCAACAGATGGCGGGTTGATGTTGCCACCGTTAACATGGTTCCGTTCTTGTTTGAGTTCGTGGATTTGTGTATCGACGGAGATGTCGGAAGAATCATCACCGTTTATGTCATTCGCCGTCTTCGTGAGGGTGTTCGCGGCCAACGAGGACACAGCTGTTGCGTACCTTCGTATCATCCTGAGTCCCTGCAGAAGAAACGACAGAAACATCCTGATTCATACCCAATTGGTTGCCATCGTATTTGCATTCGACGTTGATCGATTATCAATTATTTAATTTGAACTCGGTTGAAGGACGTCAATAATCATCATTTTTGCAACATCGATAAGAAGCCATAATAATCACAGTGCAACACATTTCTCATCATATACATTACCATCATCACCACCACCACCAAGGGCATCCACACTACCATCATCATCATCATCATCATCACCGTCATCAACACTACCATCATCATCATCACCATACCATTCTCTTGAGTGTCGTGACCTTTCCCTTCCTCCTGCTGTTGACCCTTGCCCTCTTCGAATTGCAGAACCTCTCAAAGTCCGCCTCGAATTCCCGCACCGAATCATACTCCAGGGCCTCAACCTTCCGCACGATGTCGGACATCTTCGGTGCATTCTGAGGCCGAGACGACGACGTGTCGTCGGTGCCGTCAGCGTCATTGTCTTCGTCAGCACCGTCGTCTTCGTCATCATCACCAGCATCAGCATCATCATCATCGTTGAGCAAGGACGAGAATCCCTTTTCTTCTGAGGTCGAGTTGATAATGTCTAAGATCGCCTGCACCGGATTCAACTTGTACTGGAGCAGAAGTTCGTCGTGGTCGAGCTGGAAGGGGGAAAGAACAAACAAGAGAGCGGCTTAAAACGAGGTCGTCGCCATCGGCACTTCGTCGTCATCATCATCATCGTCGTAGTCACTAATAGCACCATCAAAACCATCATTGGTAGAATCATCATCACTGTCATCATATTGTCATAATCATCAATGCAGCAAATTACCATCGCCATCATCACCCTCCTCACCATCATCATCATAATCACCATCATCAATGCCACCATCATCATCAATGCTACCAACCATCTTCCTCACCATCATCATCAATGCTACCAACCATCTTCCTCACCATCATCATCAATGCTACCAACCATCTTTATCTTGACCCGTTCCCTCTTTCTGATGAGTTCGTTGAGTAGCCTCACCCTCTCGAGTTCCTGCCTCAGCTTCTTCATCTGTCGAAATTCCTTCTTCTGTTCGTCGAATTCGTTGTCGACCTTTGACACCTGGGTTAAGACGGTTTTAACGGTAATGACAATTGAGGTAAATAAATCTTTCAAGGTTTTCAAATTTTGTTTACAAATTTGAACAATAATTAATCATAACGTGTGGACAATATTATGAAGATGGCAATGATGAAAGCCATTAATACCATTGTGGGACCTTCTTCACTTAAATGGTGCTTATCATCATCATCATCATCGTTGTTGTCATCATTATCCTCATCATCATCGTCGTCGTCATGGTTGACTTCCTCTGCAATCTTCTCCTCCATGTTGGTCCCCAAAGACTCCTCGGTTTTCTTGAGGCAATAAGAGTTCGGATAGGTGACCAGAGGAACTCCATTCCTCGACCTCCTTTTCAACAGCCAATAGTTCTTTAACTTCTCCATGACCTCGTTTCTGTCGTCCAATTGGAGGCTCTCCCTTATTAGGTCGTACCTGTCACCCGATGCAACAAATTATTTGAATATGTAAAAGTTTACCAATTAATTATTGGTATTATTTAATTATAACATTATTTATTATTAATATTATTAATTAGAATTTTTAATATTCAAAAACACTAATTCAATGGTCATCAGAAATCAAAAAAATTCCCACCTCTTGCCTTCCAAAGAGGGAAATGAAAGCAGAGGCAAAACCTCTCTCCCCTCTGCAACCAGATTCCTAGCCCTGCGAATGGCGGCCTTCGTGGGCGGGGCCACCCGACCTGCGGAACGTCCGTCCTCGCTGCCACTCAATCTACCATCTTTCTCGTCGTGCGACGTTTCGCCGGAAGGAGTGTGAAAATCGCAGTAGATCCTCTTCGACCAGTTAGACTGGGCGATGGAAAACTTTGCCAGGTGCTCTTGAATGGCATTGGAGGTGTCCTGGTGTTGCCGGTGGTGATGACGATCGTCTTGCTCGGGAAAAGGGGAGGAGTTAGAAGACTCGATCTTCATGTGGAGGCCGGCCTGCTGAGCACAGGTGACATGGAAGGCCGTGTAGCAGCTCACCTTGTGGCACTGAATGCACGCACCTGCTGATTTTCTGCGACACACGTGGCACGTGAGCTTCCACCTGTAAGGATGATATTTCGAGGGATCGAGGTTTGCATTGCAGATGGCCGGCCGGCCCTGTCGCTTAACGTATTACATGTAATAATAATAATAATAATAATAATAATAATAATAATAATAATGTTATTATTGAATAGAAATGTAATAACATTGAATAATAACGTCATAATATTATAATTATTGAATAATAATATTATTATTCCCTGAATTCAATAATAATAAATAATTAATGAATGTAAATAATCGACGGTTAATGGATAAGCCAATCACCTCGCAGGAGATATCCTCTCAATTCCATCGATAGGTTCGAGGAAGACCGAGTTGGCGAATCCGGCGTCCGGGATCCAGAGGGCACAGACGATGTGAGCCCACTTTCCGTCGTCCGTCTGTTTCATGGCCCCGATCTTCGAAGGACATAGGCAGCAGTCCACGGCCTTTGACGGGGAGAGAAGGCACCTCCGACAAATCCATGGCCCCTCTGGTACATGGGGTACCCCATAGCACTCCTGGAACATCATCACCATCACCAATATCTCCACTTTAAAATTCTGAACCAGATTAGCCGTTCTTATTTATGGTGAACATTTGTCACTGTCGAGCGAGAACTTTGCATCTATTGACTAGCACCGAGAAATAATGGCAACTACAGGTAGCTCGTAGCACACCTTGGATCCGTGAATAATTCATTATTTATTTGTTAATTTAT
Organism: Whitmania pigra; assembly: GCA_021613335.1. Lineage (NCBI taxonomy): Eukaryota > Metazoa > Annelida > Clitellata > Hirudinida > Haemopidae > Whitmania > Whitmania pigra. The sequence continues at coordinate 560,682 of JAJTWR010000302.1, forward strand.
TCATTAATCTGTGAATAAATGAATTAATTGCTAATTGACATTCATTAACATTTACGAATTGATTAATTAATTATGCTAACCATGCTTCCATCGAAAGAAAGTCGAAATGGTTGAAAATCAAGACCTTACAGTTCAACAGTTGCCAAGCTAATTGATATTCTGATATTCTAATTGATATCCCATTGATGCCAGTGCAGATAAGAAAAATGATGATGATAATGATGATGATTATGATGATGATGATATCAACAGGATAATAGTAATGATAATGATGATGTCACGATAATGGCGGTGGTGAAGAAGATAAGGTCTGTAATGAGATTCATTATCTCTAAACAAGATAAGTGCCTGGAATGTGTTGAGCTTGATAATGGTGATGATGATTGTTGATAATTTTGGTTCTGGGTATTGGTCGTGGCTGTTATAACAACATTTTAATGGTGTTGTCAATAATTTAAAAAATGAACAATTATACCCATAGATGATAACAACGATGAGTAATGACGATGATAATGATGAAGATGATTATGATGATGTAAAACTCCACTCAGTAAACATGGCAAATCACAATTCCAGGGTATGTTTCCATAAGCATTTAATCAACAACCGATCTTTTACTAGACACTACCACTCTTCACCACCATAATCACCACCACTACATCACCACAATCACCACCATAATCACCACCACTATCATCACCACAATCATCACCACTATCACCACCACTATCATCACCACAATCACCACCACTATCATCACCACAAGCATCACCACTATCACCACCACTATCATCACCACAATCACCACCACTATCATCACCACAATCACCACCACGATCATCACCACAATCACCACCACTATCATCACCACAATCATCACCACTATCATCACCACAATCATCACCACAATCACCACCACTATCATCACCACAATCACCACCACTATCATCACCACAATCACCACCACTATCATCACCACAATCATCACCACTATCATCACCACAATCACCACCACTATCATCACCACTATCATCACCACTATCACCACCACTATCATCACCACAATCATCACCACAATCACCACCACTATCATCACCACAATCACCACCACTATCATCACACAATCACCACCACGATCAGCACCACAATCATCACCACAATCATCACCACTATCATCACCACAATCATCACCACAATCACCACCACTATCATCACCACAATCACCACCACTATCATCACCACAATCACCACCACTATCATCACCACAATCACCACCACTATCATCACCACAATCATCACCACTATCATCACCACAATCACCACCACTATCATCACCACAATCATCACCACTATCATCACCACAATCACCACCACTATCATCACCACTATCATCACCACAATCATCACCACTAGCATCACCACAATCACCACACTATCATCACCACAATCACCACCACTATCACATCACCACAATCACCACCACTATCATCACCACAATCACCACCACTATCATCACCACAATCATCACCACTATCATCACCACAATCATCACCACAATCACCACCACTATCATCACCACAATCACCACCACTATCATCACCACAATCACCACCACTATCATCACCACAATCATCACCACTATCATCACCACAATCACCACCACTATCATCACCACAATCATCACCACAATCACCACCACTATCATCACCACAATCACCACCACTATCATCACCACAATCACCACCACTATCATCACCACAATCATCACCACTATCATCACCACAACAATCACCACCACTATCATCACCACTATCATCACCACTATCACCACCACTATCATCACCACAATCATCACCACAATCACCACCACACCACTATCATCACCACAATCACCACCACTATCATCACCACAATCACCACCACTATCATCACCACAATCATCACCACTATCATCACCACAATCATCACCACAATCACCACCACTATCATCACCACAATCACCACCACTATCATCACACCACAATCACCACACCACTATCATCACCACAATCACCACCACTATCATCACCACAATCATCACCACTATCATCACCACACAATCACCACCACTATCATCACCACAATCATCACCACTATCATCACCACAATCACCACCACTATCATCACCACAATCATCACCACTATCATCACCACAATCACCACCACTATCATCACCACATCACCACCACTATCATCACCACAATCATCACCACTATCATCACCACAATCATCACCACAATCATCACCACAATCACCACCACTATCATCACCACTATCACCACCACTATCATCACCACAATCACCACCACTATCATCACCACAATCACCACCACTATCATCACCACAATCACCACCACTATCATCACCACAACCGATGCTTCTCCAGCTCACCTGGTGAACGGGCAGGTTGCAGAGGTCGCAGAAGAGTATGACGTTCGTGTTAAGGCACTCTCCGTCCTGGCAGACGGAGCAGATGGCGTCCTCGTCCCTGGTCGTTGGAGCGCGACCGGAGCGCTCGTCCGTGCGATGCTCGAAGTGGCAGGAGCTCTCGAACTTGTCGAACACCCTCTCGAAGGTGTCCCTGGCGAGGGCAGGAAGGTTTTCCTTGGCACGATCTTCGTTCACCAGCTCCAGCCATGCCAAGTCCTGGATACGGTGAGGAGTGAGATGTGGTGATGCGAATTATGATAATATAAATAATGATAATGGTAATATCAATGATGTAATGATAATAATAATAATAATAAAAATAATCGTTACATAATAAATAATAGTTATAATAATAATAAAAATGACAACAGTATTAATAACAACATTAATATCAATTACAATAGTGACAACAAATCATAATACAAATGATAAGAATGGCAATCACAAATGAGAGACTGGCAGACGAACAACATTTTTGGTGTGACCATTTTGGTGTGACCGTTTACCGCGTGACTCGACAAACTCCGTGACCGTGACGGAGGGGCAATGATTTTTTAAAAGTTAAATTCTGAGCTTTGACTGACTCGACATGACAGGGCTTCTCAGTCATTTGAACAATATATAAAAAAATATTGAGTAAATATATTTATTAAAAATTTTGAAATAAATAAAATAGTTTCATAAAAACGAGTCAAAATTAATAATTGGATCGTAGATGAAATTTTAGTTCTGACTCGTTAAAGCTGGAATAAAAAATCTCTTGACGGGCTGATTCAGTGCAAAACGAGTCGAAAGGTTTTCGAGAATTCGTGTTCGGACATTCCCCCGACTCGACTCGTCAAGTAGACAGTCGGGCGGTCAATCGATGCCTAATTAGAATGAATTTATCGAGTGACGATTGCACATCAATGATAATGATAATGAAAATGACAAGTACATCGTCTCATCAATGTTTGAACTTGACATTAAAGAGAGTAAACAGATAAGCTCATTAGTTATTCGAGAGAGTATAAATCCCTTCCTTCTCCTAGATGGGAGAACTGGTAGTGAATGAGAATGAATTTAACTAATTAAAATAATAATAAGGTTAATAATAAGGTTAATAATAATAATAATAATAATAATAATAAATTACTAAATAATAATAATAATAATGAAATAATATTCATTGAAGCTTAAATCTTAAAATCCCAAAGTAGCAAGCAATGCACCCATGTGCATGGGTCAGGATGCATGGACTGGAATGCATCGAAATGAAGACTCCCATGTGTGAGCTGTTTGTTGTATTGTTGGCCAATAGTTGAGTAAAACCAAGGTTCGCAGGTAAATAAAAATGCACTAGCTACCGGGACATTCAGGAAATTCTGCACAAACCATCATTATCATCATTGTCTACGTCATCAACATCACCATCATGATCATCATTATCTACATCATCAGCATCACTATCATGATCATCATTATCGCGATCATCATAATCATCATTATCAATACCATCAGTATCATTATCACGACCATCGTGAACATGATAATCGCTAACATCATTATCACAATTATCATCGTCACCGCCACGATCGTCATCATCAACACCGGTACAGTTTACATAACCACAAGTGCATACAAGTCCATTTGCACGACGAGAACGAGAGCGTGTACTTAACACCTCGAAATTCGTGACGAACAATTCTTAGAACAAGAGTTAAGTAAGTAATAAATCTGGAAATTATAAACACCGTGGAAATACTTTATAAACAAATAAATAATGATAATAATAATAATAATAACAACAACAATGATAATGGTGATAATAATATTAAATAATAATTATATTTATATACTATTATAAATATTAATTACAATATTATATAATTCAATAAAATATATTTATTATTATATAATATTGATATTATAACATTGATGATAATAATGATACCAAGGGTTATTGATATCACTATCAGCATCATAACAATCAAGATGATTAATTCAAATCCAGGTTGATAGCCTGGCACCGAATGATCTCAGAAATTAATTACAGCATAATTATGTAATTATATTATTAAGTTGATGCATAAGTTGTATGCACAAATATCATAGCATTTTCTAAAATAATTCTTTTGAATTTTTGAATTCTGAGCGATATTTTTTTTTTTGGCTTGCATACCACAAACAGAGGCAACAAGCCAAGCTTTGAGAGTAGATCATTCAATTTGCCAAAAGCACCGATCATCCTGAATAAATCATTTTAATATTTTATTCCTTTGAAATAATAATTATTGAATTGAGCACCAATGGATCACTAGGTTGAAGTATTTTCAGAATGTTTACGAGCAGAAAAATGAACAACAGCTTTGGTCAAACAGATCATTCGTCTGTCTGATCAGGTTTGACCATCGAAATAGAATGATGATTGCGAGAAGCAAATCATTCAGACGACCGACCAGTGCGGTCTCGTGGCCGAGCACCCACAAGGTGATCGCTTGAAGTCCGAAAACAACCGAACTTACTTCTTCGTCGGCATCGTAGAGGACGATTTCATCCGAAGGAATAGAGTTTGGATCGCTCGAACAATTCCGCTTGAGAGCCGGCCGCCTCACGTAAGTGTCGAGTATTTTGAATTTCGGTTCTGGCAGAGAGGACGTCAGTATGCCGACGTCGGACTTCTCGAACGAGTGACTGTGGTTCTTCGGAGAAGTCATCTTGCTGGTCTTAAGAACCGTTACGTAGCTCGGCTTCTTGCCATTTTCTGCAGAGACTAGCTTCATCGGTTTTGATGCATCGAACTGAATCAGCTGACCACCCAGTTCAACTTCAACTATTTTCTTCTTTGCTTTGAGAGAGTTGATATCCATGTTTCTGCCCTTTTTTCGGTTGTTTTTCTGCAGACGATCTTCGTGGTCATCAAAGTGTTGCTGCATTCCATTGAAGCTTCGGTATATTTTCTCGCAATCTTTAATCGGACATTTGTAGGGCGGTTTTGTGGCGTTCAAATTTGCGCGAAGAACAGAAAAATCGACGTTCGTATTCGACATTTTGGATACAAAAGTTGTTAACTAAACGCCTCGTTAGCAGGGATCTCCATGTTCAATAACTCCGCCGCCTCAGAAACCTACGACGACCGATGTACTACGCCAGCCAATTACCAGAGGTAGAGAGAAAAATAAACAAATATCCAGGTTGGTAAATTGCAGAAAGTTAAAACGAAATGCTAAAATGCCCATGAATGTTAAATTGAAAATTTAGTTTTTTTTAATTATGTTAAAAATTAAGACCAATTTAATCTAAAGAATTCGCTTGAAAACAATTTTAACCTGAACTTCGTCATACGGCCTATAAGCAAAGTTCTCACACTTTGTTAAATTGATTAGTCAGCAATATTTTATGTGATGTTCGCTACTTCTTGAGAAAACTCAAATTTTTTTTTTACTTCCGTTTCCGTAATTTAAGCGCTCTATTTGGAATTTATTTTAAAAATTGCTTGATCTTCGCTTTCTTTCACAGTAGATTTAATAAATAATCTGGACATTTTAGCAAAATTTCATCAGATTGTGATTGAGTAACTATTTTCCAGATCAAAGTGTTTTATAGCAGACGAAGACTGAAAGTTGGGCTTATTGTTCAGAACAATTATTAAGTCGATTACTGCTATTACTATTACTCATGTCAGAAACACGTTTGGAGGCATAATGTTATTATTTTGCATTGTTTAATATTATTTAATATACAAAATAATAATTGAATAACCTCAACAAGAAACTGAGACAATAGATGAAGGATGTCATTTTTATTAGCCTCTCTTGAACGGAATTATCCATGAATTCAATTCGCATGCGATATTTGTGATTAAGATTATTTGACATGAAATTGCTGATCATGAATTAAGCACATTTTCAAATTTCAATTGATATTTCTTCTTCCCCCGAAAGACATTCCCGACTGGTTCGCACCGTCGGCTGTTCCGTATTGCAGATTGATGACCCCTTGTCCTGTCTGGTTGATGTCGTCTGCTCTGATATCTGCAGCATGGCGGACGCCTCCGAAAGTCATTCCTGATTGGTTGGCGTATTGATTTGTGCCAGCCTGAAGACCAATAACACCCTGGCCTTCTTTTGATAGGTCGTCAGCTCTGATATCGGCAACGTGTCTTACCCCACCCATTGTCATTCCTGATTGGGTGGCACCCTTATTTGAGCCTGCCTGTAGACCAATAACACCCTGGGCTTCCTTGGACATGTCGTCAGCTCTGATATCTGCAGCGTGTCGTACGCCTCCAAAGGTCATTCCTGATTGGGTGGCGTATTGATTAGTGCCGGCCTGCAAGCTAATCATACCTTGGGCTTCCTTGGACATGTCATCGGCCCTGATGTCAGCTACGTGTCTAACTCCTCCCATTGTCATTCCCGATTGGGTAGCACCTTTATTTGAGCCTGCCTGCAGACCAATCACGCCCTGGCCTTCCTTAGTCATGTCATCGGCCCTGATGTCAGCCACGTGTCTAACTCCGCCCATTGTCATTCCCGATTGGGTAGCACCTTTATTTGAACCTGCCTGCAGACCAATCACGCCCTGGCCTTCCTTAGTCATGTCATCGGCCCTGATGTCAGCCACGTGTCTAACACCGCCCATTGTCATTCCTTTTTGACTGGCTCCCTTGTTAAAGCCAGCCTGAAGACCGATGATACTCTGGCCGGCTTTCAACTGCTCTTCTGTGAATTCTCTGATGTTCTTCTCTGTTGGTTTTGGTCCTATTGTGGGTCCATCCATGCCGTGCCTTTGACCCTTTTGATGAAAAAACATTTGACCATTTATTTAGAATACATTTAGAATTTTTAATCGTTAATAAAGCATTTAGCACCATTGTTAAAATAGTTCTTAACAAAGAGACGTCAGTTCAGCTTTTTCCAAGGTGTGGGGGAGGGCTGGGCCAACCCTCGCACAACCTGAAGAAATGACCTTTTTTGCTTCTAGTCCAAATTCAAGGGAGAGAGGAAAATTTTCGTAAAACATGAGATGACTTTTTTTGTGTCTAGTTTAAAGTCAGGGGGAGGCCGTTTCCTCCCTGCCCCCTCCCCCCAAATTACGTCCCTGGCGTGATCTAGTATATATTTTCTTCAACAAGGAGTCGAAAGTTATGAACAAAAAACAATTTTTTATTATTTAATCCAAACTTATTGGTCTCAGAACAATGCCCAAATCAGTAAAAAATTAAATAATAAGGCTTCCTAACCTCGCTTCCCAACTGTTGTACGCAGTTGAGGACTTGTGCCATATTCCTGCCCTCGTAAAGATCAACCGTCTGGAAGAGTCCAGTCTTTGGAACTCCGTAGCTTTCGCAGAAGTTTAGGAAATTCTGGATGTTTTCCATCTGGGTTGGGAAAAAGATGGAATTTGGTTTGGAATATTTATGGAATTTGTACTACGGATTGTTTATTCGAGTTATTTGTTGTAATGCGTTTATTAAAGTACACATTCGATGATAGAGATCTGTCCACTTAACAATTTAAATTATTATATTTACCGGTAAATTTTTATAAAGGATGATAAATGGATGTCTGACTAAAAAAAGAAAAACAAACTCTAAATATAAAAAGATCGCTTTGGCATTTTAATCAAATCAATTCCCATGCCACTAGAACGAATGATTTTTTAAGAATTTACTTTTTAAGTCGTCTTTACAATATTAGATATATTTTTAGTAAATTTTAACAATTTAACAATAACTCGTCTTCATTAATGCTTTAGTAAGACGTTATAGCAAAGTTTTATAAGTCATAATCTTTAAGTTGTATCTGACTTTTAGGCCCTAAAACATTATTTTAACATTATAAAAAAAATTATTTTACCCCGTATTGTAAAATAAATAAATTTATTTATTCGAATGACGATCTATTTTCGTAAATTAATAACATATTTATAGAGTGGAAAGCCTTAAAAGGTGAAAGAATGGAAGGCATGCGCAGTCAGAGAACCTACAAACTTTCTACAAACTCATGCATTCCTCTCTCATAACAGCTCCAAATGCAGCAGAGATGCTGCCATTTATTGCCAATTCCTTTTTCAAGAATAAAAATTTAAAAAATTTCGTTTTTTTTTCCTAAATACCTTTTTATTCTTCCCATTGTTGATGTTATTATTATTATTATTATTGCTGCTTAAGAATTTAATTTTATGCTGTGAACGTTTTACGCCGACGTTGCTGTTGGAATTTCTGAAATGAAACCTGTTTGAACGGAGCTGTCAATGTGTTCGCCTTCAAAACCATTTTCTTGGCTTTCTCGGGTGCGTTCGGAGTTCTCTTCTGAACTTCTTTGGCCAGTCTGTTTAAAGAAATAGTTATAGTTTACTAGTTATATTTACAGTTATAAAAAAAAAGTAATAAGCTACCTAGTTTATATAAATAAAAAAAAACAAACACATAAATTATTGTAATCCTTATAACCTTATTAATGCCTGACCATCTCTCAGCTGTTTTTCCACATCTTTCATCCCGGGTTTGAGGTCTTCATTGAGAAGAGCTTTGAACCAAGAAATGACTTCTGCTTCGGCGTTCGTGTCGTATTTTCCACTCAACTGATTATAAAATTAATACAATTTTTAATTAATTTATTATAAAATTGTGTAATTATATTGTAATAATTCTATAATAAATTTAAGGATAGAGTTTTGTTGTTTATAATCCATAATAACTTTTAATCTCACTCGACAACGAATGGCTGCCATGTCGCCTGCTGATTCTGCTCTCGACATTGTTCCTGTAATTTTTTTACGCGGTAGTTTTGAGAATCAAATCCGAAGTCATTTCAACGTTTGTTTTTAAACTAAACGTTGATCAAACTTTCGCTAAACAATTTTATTCAATAATATAAATCAATGTTAATCCATAATTTATAGCAACGATTGATAGCGTCGGCAACGCAAGAACGTCGAAAATGAACATGAGTTGATTTATAACAATCCTCACTTTGTCTAGTAAATCAGTGTAAACTCTTTTCTTTAGAACAAGGAAGCTATCTCGCCTGGATGGGCTGTGCGTTGAAGTTTATAACTGCTCCAGATTCCGCAGAGGTGCAAAGACTGCATAACTGGAATGGCTGTTGGAGCCTACGCGCTTCACTTTGCACACGGATGATAAAGGAGGCCTCGTAACATCCATTTGTTTAATTGTCTCCGTTGAAATACTTTTATGGTTTTGAGTAAGAAAAATTTAATAGGCTGAAGTTTCGAAATCCGAATTCTCCATGTAGGGAAGGATATCGAAGATGATATGACGCATGTTCTTATTAGCGTGCTGAATTAATCCTGCCATGATTGATTTAGTAATGGGTATTTTTAATACTAAATATGCCAATAAGTGAAACATTCTAGACGTTTTGATTAGATGTATTTAGATTAGGTGCAAATTTATTGATTCGTGCTGTTCTGTTTGTAGTAAATCATGAGAGATTAAAGCCATCTTTGAGCTTACTAGGACTCACATGAGCATGTGTGGCCAAAACCTTTTGATGTGGTTTTAACCGATAGTACTTGTGATAGAACGTAAACAATGGATACATATACATGTATCTAGGCCCTTAGCTTCGTTCCCAGATTAGCGTTTCCTATCGGTGGGTGAGTGGATACGTGAGTCATGAATTCTCCCTATCAGTTCTTGGGAAAGTATAAGACGAAATCTTACATAATTTTACTTTTAAACATTGTTCCTTAAAAAACAAACATGCTTCTTGTAATGCTGTCGTAGCTCAACCCATTTCTGACACATCTTAATAAATCTTAATAAAAAATTTATATTCGAAGAATTGACTTTTGTGTGCGTGAGAACATAGAAAGATGTTCTTAACTGTTTTCTTTCAGAAATGGTACGATTCGTCTGAGACGTATTTAGCTCGCATAGTTTACGACTGCCGGTTTACAGACGTTCCTTGGATTCCATAAAATGATCTAATGACTGATTTTAGTGTTAAGAAAGAGTAAGCCATAATCCTCGCTTTAGATAATCAATATTTAAGACAAATTAAAAAAAAATTCAACTTATCCGTTAACGTTAAGTTTAAAATAGCAAATGTGATGAGTGTGTTTTGTTAGAGAGGACTTATATAATAAGTCAAACAATAATTACACTATTAGCTTGCCTAGTTGCTAATTTATACACCACCATGCACCAAAGATAACAATAAATAAATAAATAAATGAACGATGTATTATTAGTTAATCTATGCACAATTAAAATCAATGAATATCTAAAAATAAACCAAGCTGATAATAAACTCCAACAACAGCATGTATAACGTTATATAAACAAATTTAATTTATTTTTTTGACATATTACACATTAATTCTAATATGGAGTATATACTTATAAAATTATTTAAGTGCTAATCTTGCAATTATCTTATCTTTTTCCTTTGGAAACCATCATCGTGGTTCTCGCTCTTGCGCTTGATGCCTCTTCTTTGCATTGCAACTTCCTCTTCGTCACTATCTGAATCATGTCGTGTTGAACGGCCATTCCTGAAATAACAAAAATATACTTATTAGTAAAATATACTTATTAGTTGGTGTATGTACTTACTTATTCTTAAACAAAATTTAGAAAATAATCCACAATCATTTGAAGACCTGTTTGACCGAGATATAACTAAACTAAATCTTAATAACAGCTGAAATTTAAACCGAAGAATAATAATTCACTTACCTTAGAGACAAGAGTAGTCTTATCTTCTTGGATACATCCTGAGCTCTTGAGTATATTTCGCATATATCTGGTACCCTGAGGTTGTGTTCGTATCCGTCTTCATCGTCTTCGTCCTCCTCCTCCTCCTCCTCCTCCTCATCATCATCATCCTCTTCATCATCATCACCATCATCAACTTCATCATAGGCAATGATTGGAAATCTATGAATCTCAATTTCCTCATCGGTTCGAAAATCGCTGTAATAATCATCTTCATCGTCCCTTTCTTCGTCTTCATATTCTTCATTTTCATCCACAAAGTCGGGTTGGTATTGTTCGGGAAGGACTTCGTTTCTGTGAAAATATTTTTTGAATTATTATTATTATTATTATTATTATTATTATTATTATTATTATTATTATTATTATATTATTATTATTATATTATTATTATTATTATTATTATTATTATTATTATTATTATTATTATTATTATTATTATTATTATTATTATTATTATTATTATTATTATTATTATTATTATTATTATTATTATTTTTATTAATTCAACACAACCGCAACGGTCGGAAAGTCAATGACGCCAGGTCTCAACAAGAGTCCACAGGCAACAAAACTAGCATGCATGTCATCTTAAATCCTAAAAATAAAGTCGAAACAAAACAAAACAAAAATTCTGTCGTTCTTGTTTAACTGAAATGTCATCCCAGAATCTTTCTGAGTATATGGGCAGTTCCATTCAATGCAATCTTTTGTATTTCATATTGGTTCGGCCTTCCTGGGATCTGCTCCAGCTCTTTCCTGTAGTTTTCTGGAATTGTTCCTAATGCTCCCACGATGACTGGTATTGTTTTGACTTCAACTTTCCACATTCTACTGACTTTAATTTGTAAATCTTTATATTTAAGAATTTTTTCATTTAATTTTTTTATAACATTTTGGTCGTCAGGTATAGAAATTTCAATCAACAGGCAACAATTTTCCTTTCTATCCAAAAATATGATGTCCGGTCTGTTAGCAAGTACTGTTCTGTCCGTTAGTACACCTTGGTCCCACATAAGAGTGACGTCATCGATACTCACCACAGGATCAGGCTTATGTAAATAATATTTCTCAACTACTGGGACATCGAAACTTTTACATATTTTCCAATGGATGTACGCAGCAACTTTATTGTGTCTTTCAGTATATTCTGTTGGAGCAAGCATCTGGCATCCTGCAATTACGTGTCCTATGTGTTCCTCTGCTCTGTGGCACAATCTGCACAAGCTGCTCACATCTTGCTTCAATATGTGTTTTTGGTAATATCTTGTTTTCAAGGCCTGATCCTGCGCCGCTATGATTAAACTCTCAGTCTCCCCTTTCAATCCACTACGGTTGAGCCATGAAACTGTCAGTTCTTTACTAATTCCTATCTTTCCACATTCCTCAGAAACTGTCCGTGCAGGGGTTTTCTTTTTATTTCTTCCAACTTTTCTACTTGCATCCTTTTTGTTAATTCATCGGTCATTTTCATTCCAACGTTCTTCTTCAGCGCGTATTTATTTTGAATTTTGCTTGATTCTTTCAAGATTGAGTATTTTTTCTTGAGACTGTCGTTCAGTTTTACTATTTGGATTAACCCACTGTTTTGTGATTCGATATATTCTGACAGACCCAATATAGCTTGTTGATATACTGACCAAATCTCAAGTAACCCTCTACCACCATTCTTTCTTTTAATGTACAACCTCTGCACATCACCTCTCGGGTGGTGCATTCCATTTATTGTTAGAATCTTTCTTGTCTTATTATTATTATTATTATTATTATTATTATTATTATTATTAAATTTTTTTTACGGTATTATCAAATAGCTAAAAAAAAAAGTATTGAATGAAAAAAATCAGCCCAAAAATTTAGGTTTGCTAATCTTACGATTAATCAAACAAAGGTAATCAGCAATCTTTTATGTAGTTAGTAATGTTAAGGTTTCATTAATTATAATTTTCAGATTTGGCCATTTTGGAACCGTCAACTACACTACAAAGCAAAGAAAAAAGATACTAACTCGTTGGTCCTCTTTATTTTATATTCTTCATATGTCAGATCATTCTTGATGTTGTGGTAAACTGTATCAAACTTGCCATTGCAGAGCGGACACAGCATGCTGGTTTTCGCCCATTCTGTTATGCACTTGAAGCAAAAACTGTGCAGACACGTCTCCACCGAAGAACGATCTTCGAACTCTTCCAAGCAGATGGAACAACATTCTGGATCGTCCTGTATCTCGACTTTAGACTCTAACACATATTCGTTTTCTGGCACTTGGTACACTTCGAAAGTGGTATCGCGTTGGATGTTATGCAAGATGTTCTGATACGGTCTTTCGCACCTAGGACACGAAGCTTTATGTTGTGGATTTTTGCTCCAACCAATGATGCACTGAAAACAATAACTGTGGAAGCAGGTTTCCAAAGTTGCTCGATTCTGGATGCCATTTTTGCAAATGGCACACTTTTCGACATTTTTGGAGAAGCTTTTATGAGCCCTGTGGATTCGGGTTTTTGCAGGGCTAGCCCGCGCTGGCTGTCTCTGATGCTCTGGCTTTTGGCTTTTTCTCATTTTTTTAAAAAATTTAGATATTAAATTATATCTTTAAAAATATTGTCTCTATTTAGTATTTAGTAAACTAACTAGGTGCGCGAAAAACTGAAAATATTTTATGATTTTAAAATTTTATTTCAAAACATTTTTATTGCGAAAGATATATTGATATAATTTAAAATTGATGAAAGAAATGTATAAAGACGTTTTATTAGTTAATAATTTATTTGCTAAATTTAAAATATTGACCGCCTTTAGGATATAAGTATTGTTGCTTTGATTTTGTGGCATTAATAATGCAATTGTCAAGAAATATTTATATAATTGGTTTATGGCGGCATTGGGACGTAGTAAAGCTAAAACTTGGCTTCATTCCATGAAGCGAATGTAAAATGGCCAAAACTGATATTAAATAACAGTAGTACAGTAGTATGTCAAGTTGTTACTTTATATATCTTCAAGAACTAAGATTACATTTAAATATTTGAAAAATGCATCTACGTAAACAATAACAATAACAATATTTTTCATTTTATTAGATACAATTGAAGGGCCAAATTGGACCACTAACGCAATTGCGAAAAAAAATAAAATAAAATAATAATAACAGTAATTGTGAATATCAAACAAACATCAATCTGATAGTAAATTCATAACAAACACTAATAACAGCACATGCAACCCTAACCCCAACATTATAAACAAAGTTATTTTATTTCCTTTGACATATTATTGTTAATTTACACTACCACATAGTATAAACATATTAAATTATTAAGGTGCAAGACAATCATATCTTGCAATTATCTTCTCTTTTTTCTTTGGAAACCGTTATCGTGGTGGTCGTTCTTGCGCTTGATGCCTCGTCTTTGAATTGCATCTTCCTCTTCATCACCCTCGTCATCATCTTCATCTTCATATTCATCATCATCTTCGTATTCATCAACGTCTTCGTATTCATCATCATCTTCGTATTCATCTTCATCATCTTCGAGTTCATCTTCATCTTCATAATCGTCGTCAGGATCATATTCCTCACCATCTTCATATGCTACATTCACAATATTGGATTGGTTTCGTTCGGGTAGGACATCGTTTCTGTAAAAATATTTTACGATTATTATTATCGTTAAATTTTGTTGGGATTATCAAATAGCTCAAAGAATTGAATGAAGTGAGCGAACCCAGAAATTTACTCTAGATTTGCTAACGACTGATAAACCAAGAACCAGTTGCATTACAGGCAAGGAAATCGGCAACCAATAACTATTACTCATTTAAGCCATGTCACACTTCTATAACCATTTGAACCCTGTTTATCCGAGATACACGATACTAAATTAAATCTCAATAACAACTGATGTTTCAACATTTTAACGAACAATAATTCACTTACAATCGAGTCACGTGTTCGGAATAATGCAGACGTCTTGAGTTTATTTCCGGACCATATGGCAACCTGATGCTTCGTTCGAATTCGTCGTCATCGTCGTCATCTTCGTCGTATCCGTCATAATCATCTTCGTATTCATCTTCATTATCTTCGTCAGTAACATAGTCTTCATCATCTCCGTAATCTACATTCACAATATTGGGTTGGATGTGTACGGGTAGGACCTCGTTTCTGTAAAAATAATTTTCGAATATTGTTAAATTTTGACGAGATTATTATAGCTTAAAGTATTGACTGTAGTTAGCGAACCCAGAAATTTACGTAAGATTTGTTAAATTAACGGCTAAGAACCAGCAAGAACCAGCTGCTTTACAGGCAAGGAAAATAGCAATCTGTTATACAGTTGGTAATGTCAAGGTCTCACACATTTTAATTTTCAGAATTAGCCATTTTTTAAAATCATCAGCAAATAAATAAAATACTAACTCTTCGTTCCTCTTAACTTCATATTTTTCATATGACAGATCATTCTTGACGTTGTGGTAAATAGTATCAAACTTTCCATTGCAAAGCGGACATTTCACACTAGTCTTAGCCCAATTTGTTATGCACTTGAAGCAAAAACTATGAAGGCACTTCTTCAAAGAAGAACGATCTTCGAAATCTTCCAAGCAGATGGAACAAAATTCTGGATCGTCCTGTATCTCGACTTTAGACTCTAACGCATATTCGCTTTCTGGTACTTGGTACACTTCAAAAGTGGTATCGCATTGGATGTTATGCAAGATGTTCTGATACGGTCTTTCGCACCTAGGACACGAAGCTTTATGTTGTGGATTTTTGCTCCAACCGATGATGCACTGAAAACAATAACTGTGGAAGCAGGTTTCCAAAGTCGCTCGATTCTGGATGCCATTTTTGCAAATGGCGCACTTTTCGACTTTTTTGGAAAAGCTTTTACGAGCCCCAGGAGTTCGTGTTCCCGCAGGATCTGTTTGCGGTTTCTTTATCAGATGTTCTGGCCTGTGTCGTTCTGTCATTGCTTAAAACAAACTTGAATATTAAGTATCCTAATAAGTGTCTCCTAAAATGATAATGCTACTTTTTAAGACTTAGTTAACTTACAAAAGACGTCAAATGTTTAATAATTTTAAAATTGTATTTCCAAAAAACAATATTATTTTAGCTACTTACGTAGCATTAATTTTGTTTATTTGTAAGATATTTTGATATCGATTTAATTTAAAATTGATGAAGACGTAGAGAAAAAGTTTTATTAATATAAATTTTATTTGGTTAATTTAAAATATTAACCGCCTTTAAGAAGACAGTATATATGCATTATTTCTTTGATTTTGTCTCATTAATAATGCATTTGTCTAGTTATAGTATAACTATAATTAGCCTAATGGATTAGTGACATCGGAACATTGTAATGTTCAATATAAACTTGACATTATTTCTTAAAGTATATGAAAGTCAGTATTTAGGGGCGATGTACGGGTTGGTTGAACCCCCCCGGTAATATTAAAAAATTTTTAATTATAAATTTTATTGATTTATATAACATCATAAAACATCTTTATTATTATTATTATTATTATATTTATTTGATTTTTAAAAATATATAAAAATTAAACCCTTCGAAATCATTTTATGGACGTCATTTGAGAGGGGGGCAACGGCCCTATTCTGACTTTAGACCAGATCGAAGAGTTATGAATATTCATATTAAATGATTACACATTAATTCTACCCGTTTTACAAACACTACCACACTGGTGAACAAACAAAAAATTTTAAAACTCTGGCGATAAAATTAAATTTACTAGTTTCATTTATTAAATCAAATTTGTTTTTTTTTTAATTCCTATCTGTTGTGAACGAAATTAGTGCGAAAATTTTTTTAAAATTCATTATATCGTCTGATTCGTTATATAGTCCAGCATCATTTATCACCAATGGGGATCATTAGTAAATGGATTTTGGCAACATGTTGCCCAACCTAGCATCGTAAATCAAGTGATTTGGTTTGAATATCATATGTTTAACTTAATTATATTTACTTTGAATAATGAGTTCAAACAGTGGATATTTTCTATATTTATATCGAAGGCCATCAGGAAGGCAAACTATTTAATAAGAAATAATGTTTCTAATTAATTGAATAAATCCGGTTGATTATCGGATGCGTGGGCTTTCATATTCATAATCACTTTGCTTATCAGTTGAGGTATTTTATACATTCGACGTGGAAGCACTCGATAAATGTCAAACGAGGTCACTCGATAAATTTTGAACCCCCGTCTTCTTCGGTAAGCATGTTATAAAAGCGACTTCTCGAGACAGAGATTTCATGATCTACAAAGTTCTCTTTTTGATCATTTACATTTAGAAATGCTGAAATTTCTTTTTCTCCTCGGCGTTGCTCTGCAACCCTTCCAAGCAATGGCAAAAGGTGAAATTATTAATAGTTGTGTACTTATTATTTTTTAATATTGTTGTAATATTATTTATTGTCTCAAGGCAATATGTACAAGGAATTGTCGATGAAGCTAAATTGGGACGATGCTCCGAGCATCTGGGTACAGTTGGGTTCCCATCTTCATATGACCATCACAAGTGATGCCAGCGTGGACACACTGAAAAAAATGGGCGACTCGATGAAAGGTATTGTAGTATGTGAATTCCACCGTAACAGCTTCAGTTGAATGTAGCTTCAACATTCAGATGATAGAGTGGCGTTATGATTCCATACAAATTAATCATTAACTATTATATATGTAATCTATATATATAAAACAAGGATCTTGTATGTACATTTCTTATACAAATCTTTAATTCTGAACCAATTTGAATAAAACTTGAAACACTTGAGCAGGTTGACAAGGGAGTCAGTTTAGTCTACTTTGCAAAACAATCGATACATTATTTTGCGTTTTAGAGCCAAAAAACCTTTTCTGGACGAACGATGGTTCATGTAGTAAGCTTTTGATTTATATTGATTTATAATTTAGAACGATTTTTAAATGGTATTAAACCTATAAAAATTTAAATTACAATATTCATAATTTTTTTGCTGACAAACCTCACACAAATTTGTGTTAACAAGATTGCCATCAAGAGCTTTTATCGCTTCGCTTCTTTAAGTAAAGACAGTGCGAGAGCATTTGCGAGATTTTTTTAATTGGTCACGTATAAATTCGCGCGCTTGCAAACCGGCCGGTAAGGTTGCAATTCCGTCATGCAAACCGTTGGAACTTCTCTAGCGTTTCTATGGGTATAATTATTTACATTTTTTATTTTCTATCACAGATTACTATAACAATGCCTCAAAAAAAAAACGTAAGGCCAAGTGACAGAGTAAAATAATGAAAATTCAGCGTATACAAGATACTCAAGAAGATCGGAATACTAGAATTACGAATCTTCGCAACATGGCTGCTGTATTCAGAGCTTCTGAGACAGCAGAGCTACGTGAGTCCTGACTACGATACAACAGAGGTAGAGCTACTGCGTCTAGAGCTTCTGAGACATTACAACAACGCACCAAACTATGAATTATTGGCATAGTATAAACTAATCGATTAGCAGAACAACAAGGCGTTATCATTTTCCTTGATGCTTTTGGAGGCACAGGAAACATATTTTTAACCAATTTAATTCTGGCTGAAATCAGGGCTAAGGGAGAACTTGCTGTTTCCATTGCCTCTTCAGGAATTGCGGCAATGTTAATGGTAGGGGGAAGGATAGCCCGTTCTGCACTTAAATTGCCACTAGACATCGGCAGACAAGAAAGTCCTGCCTGCAACATAAGCAAATCAAGCGACGGGGCGCAAGTCCTCAGAGCATGTAAATTAATTGTTTGGGACGAATGCACCACGGCGCTCAGGAAGGTTCTCGAAGCCTTACTGGCATTACTTAGAGATTTGAGGGGAAAAACATCTTGATGAGATGAACTCTGTTACTCCTGTGGAGATTTTCGTGAAACTCTACCTGTCGCACATCAATCACAAGTCAACACCGGCCGATGAAATCCATGCATGTTTAAAGCATTCATTTTTGTGGAGACAATAGGAAAAGGAGGAGGATTAACAGTTTTTATTCCACTGATATCTCTCATTCTCACGAATATTCCTTTTAACTTCAAAAGATTGCAGTTTCCAGCAGTGATGCCGAGTACTTAAGTACATTTGTTGTACTTGAGTATTTATACTTAAGTCCTTTCACGATTGCGTACTTAGTACTTGTACTTTAAATACATTTTTAATAATTATTAATAAGTACATTTTAAGTACTTTTATTTTTTTTTTAATAATGTAACAGACTCTGACAAATATTTTGAAACACTGCTTCTTTTAAAGAAAAATAAACAATTTTATTGATAAATGTAAATTCTGCTACACTTGTCATAACATTGTATTGAAGATAACGAATATTATTTCTGATCAATGAAGGTCCCCAAACGTACTTATACTTAAGTACATTGACTACAACGTACTTGTACCTGTACTTATAAGTACATTCAGCCCCAAGTACTTTGTACTTATACTTAAGTACATTTTTGAGTACTTATGGCTGGTTTCCAGAGAGACTTGCATTCTCGATAACTATAAACAAGTCGCAGGGGAAATCTATTAAATAATGTTGTATGGCCTTGAGATCTCCGTGTTTTTCCCACGGACAACTTTATGTTGTATGCTCAAGGATGGGTTCACCCAACAATTTATTTATTCTTGCCCAAGGTGTCAAACTAAAAAGTGTTGTTTATAGCCAAGTATTGTGATAGTTCATATAAATAAAAAAAATTTTATACTGTACATGAAGTTTATTCAATTGCAAATATAACAACGGGCAAAGCCGGGGAAACAGTGTTTTAAATATTTGTCAAGTTAAATATTAAAAATAGTTTTGAAGGTAAATAGTAATTAATTTGTATATTTAGAACTCCTTAATGGTAAAATAAAAAATATTCAGCATTAAGTTCATCTAGATTTAGCACTTTGAAGCCATCCATAATAGTGATCTAAACTTAATCAGAGGGTCAGAAAATCAGGTGCTCTTTAGAACTCTGCACCTTAGTGTAGGAGTTACATCCAGGTCACTTTGACCTAATCATGAAATCATAGACCGCAAAAGAATTTTCTACCTCGACGACATGTGGCAATTTCAGTGATAAAATTGGATCTGGTGTTGTTGATTAAAAGATTTCAAGTTTAAAGATAAATAGATTCAGTGGCGGATCCCTACCTCATAATTCTGCCTTTAAACAAATTATTCTGGAAACGCTGTACAATCTGAACAGAAAGGAAATTACTGTTACCATAATTTATCAAAGAACTTGTCATTATGCATCTCAGTGCTTACTACCAAATGCCATATAGGATCTTCCGTTCATAATGTAGGACTATAACGTGATTACAATCATTGCTATGCATGTTAACACGATCTTTTTCTATTGTTTATGGCTAAAGTTCGCTGAAAAGTTTCCTTACCGTGCAGCTCTCAAATTTGTTTTCAAACTATTGTCATAACAATATCATTTCAATTTGATTGTGGTTTGAGGTTTTCAATTAAGTTGTATTTTAGATTCTTTATTTTCAATTTAATTTAATTTTTAGATTTAGAGTGTCCAGAAGGCTTCACCTATTACAACCAGCAGAACAAGTGCTACAAGGCTATCTCGATGAAGATGAGTTGGAACAATGCTCTGAAACACTGCGTAGATTTGGGTTCCCATCTTCTGACCATCACAAGTGATGACAGCAAGAGCCCACTGAAAGCTGTGGTCGACCCGATAAAAGGTATTGTAGTATGTGAATTCCATCGTAACTGAAGCTACATTCGGATAATAGAGTTACGTTATGATTCCATATAAATTAATCATTAACTGTTGTAACCAGCAAATGAACATTTTAAAAACTTTCTGCCTGCCATTCCAGTTATTTTTTAAATAATCTTAAATAAGGCATCGCGACGTTACAATATTTTTGACCGTCATTTTAGAGCATGTAACATAATTTTAAATTTCTCTGAATTTATACTTTCAAGCTAGTAATTTGACATTATAATAATATGACATTCAGTGTTGAAATTCAAATAAATAAACTGTAATGTAAGAATTCAAGAGGAACCGAATTGAGGAACGTATGCACGTAACTGACGCTACCTTTCTGAAATAGGCATATCTAGTTTGTAACCGTAAAGCTTTAAATATCAAAATTAGTTTGGAAAATAAATAGTAATTAATTTGTATGTTTAGAACTCAAGTTGATAATATTGAAACTTCAAATTTCAGTATTAATTTTCTTGCAATTTTGACCAAGTATGTTGCTTCAGTTAAGTAATTTGCATCGTCGCTCATAAAAATATTGGCTTTTTTAATAAGAAATTTAATTTGTTTATGATTACAATCAGAAAGAACCAAAACTCTAAAATATTTGTTGCAATCTAGCATAGTTACGCTAAAAAGTTGCACTTATCGTAACTGAAGCAACACTACGTTTTAGGCCCAAATACAACTCCCGTTATCTCTTGCAAATATTATTTTAATATGCGGCTGTTATTTCTGCCGCAGGACGCTTACATAAGAAACAAATAATAACTTAATCGGCTTTGTATGGGGCAGTATTTCAAAGATTCTTTATTTAAAATATATATACTGTTGTAAACTTAGATTTTTGGAAATTAATTAAGTTTATATTGCCAAAATAATTAAATTTATATTTCATTATATTTGGTATCTTTTTCGGGCACGTGGTATCTATTATTGCTACAGAAAAGCATTCTTGATATTCACCTGACATTCAGCGAGAATCCAAACAACTTAGAAGCCCAAATATCCATTTACATCTTCTAAGTACCTCAATTCCTTAGACTTTTAACTTCGATTATTCAGTTCCGTTAACTGAGTACTTGCTCTAATAAACTTATTAGTTAACTTTCTTATTTGCGGACCCCCGGGTTATTTCAATACTAAGACTGAAAAATTTTAAGAAAGCTAAAATAGTTTTATGGTCATAGGGAACATTTTCCGTGGAATTCACCAGTAAATATTTACTAGTTCTAAAATTATTTCGTTCAGATTATTTGTAACTCTTAGTGGTATCATTTGCATCATTTACCATCGAATATTTCATTTCATCTCATTTTTTTCTATTTTGAGCGTCCTGTATAAATAAGGGCTTCAGTAAACCCTCGTTTTGGACTGCCGGGAGAAGGAAGTACTTCAATGGTCCGTTCACCTGGGTCCCCAGCCGTGGTATCAAGATGGAGATGTTGTACACCAACTGGTCCCCAGGACAACCAGACAACTTTAAAGGAAATGAAGATTGCATTTACTTCATGGCTGACGATAGCAATGATCTGCTCTGGAACGATACTCCCTGTGAACTGATTAACTGCTTTGTCTGTGAAGTAGACTTATAAAGACAAGGCAAAGACTCAAGGATTCAAGGACTATGCTGTCCTTTGGAATTTTCACCTGCTTTTAAATTCTAAATTAACTTCTAAATATAATCATTTTATCTGAAATTCTAAATTGACGACAATTAATTCGATGCATTTTTTGGAAATATATTTGATTGCATCTTTTAAAACAGTTTTTGTTTGTTGTTAAAATGATCAAAGTTTGTAATCAACTCCTATCAATATTTAAATTTCTTAAATATCACCTGGAATTATTATTAAATTATCATTATTATTATTTATAAAAGTATTAGTATTTTAGTCTTCGACATTGTGTAGTTCTTCCCCATGAAGTTAACCGCGTGATCTATGTGGACTCTGCTCCAAAGTCGTTCGGGTAGCATCCGCGTTGCATGGTTTTCTGACCGTCGGTATTCTATTGAATAGTCGTACTGATGAAGTATCAATGCCCATCGAGCTAAACAATTTGCAGCTAACACAGGGGTCAATTTGGATGGACTGAAAAGCGACAAAAGAGGTTTGTGGTCAGTCACTAAAATAAATGTTCTTCCTTAAAGGTATTGATGGAATTTTTGAAGCGCGTAAATGGTCGAGAGTGCTTCTTTATGTATCTGACTGTAATTTTTTTGTGTCATTGAAAGTGTCTTTGAAACATGTAAAATTGGTCGTTCACTTCTATCCGGATATCGGTGGAACAAAACTGCACCGATGCCCACATTTGATGCATCACATGCAATTCCCAAAGGAAGAGCCCCGTCGTAACAGCCCGGCGACAAAATAGCCCCGTCAAATCAGCCCCGTCAAAATAACCCGGCGTCAAAAATAGCCCAGGACAAAACAGTCCCGCGACAAAATAGCCCAGGACAAAACAGCCCCGTCAAAATAGCCCTGTCAATATAATAAAAAAAATGTTTGCAGTGTTGTAAAAATTACCTCATTTCGGTAATTAGTTACAAGTAAAAGTAATAGCTCAAAAAGCTACTTAAGTATAAGTAAGAGTATTGTCTCAAAAAGTTACAAGTTACGGCATCCAAAAGTTACTTTTAAGTAAAAATTACAAGTAACTTTGATGCCGCCATTATTGTGATCATACATCATTCCGTATTATTTAAAAGGAATTGTTTCTATTAACGTTAAAACAATTATTGGTATTAACTGCTAGTATTAAAAGTCATTAAGTAATAACATTTGAACTAATGCATTCTTTTGGTGTTATTATTTATTACAATCACAAACATTTGTTAATAGTTAACATAACTAAGTCCTCGAATAGTTTGTCACTCATTATGGTCCTTCGGCTGTTCATACCAGCATAGCTGAATAAACGTTCAACAGCTGCACTAGCTGGCAGAGGAGCGTTCAACTGGATAAATAATGTTCATGTCATCTGATCGGTCTTGAAGATACTGCATCAGAATATCAGTTGACATTGTGAATTGAATAAACTGTCTTCAACACTGTCAGCATCAGATGAATGAGATGCTTTCAGCTCGTCCACCATTGCTGCATTAGAAGATGCTATTTTGGCTACCAGTTTCTCATGAAGCTTGACAACAGATATCCCATATTCCTTAACTTCTGTTTGATGCATGCGTTCCACGTGCTTCTTCAAGTTAGATGAAGAACCTTCATATGCTGAACATATAGTTTTTTTTTTATGTTGGCAGAGTAGGCATGCATACTTATATGATTTTCCTTTGATTGAAATCTGAACATTTTGTTCAAATACGGCCACGGACTATCTTCACCCTTGTTCCTTTTATCTTCGCTAACGACACTCAAACTGGCTTCAAATGAATCCATACTACGATATATCAAATCTTATATTAATATATGTATACAATATTATATATTAAAAAAGCTTCGGTATGACTAATCAACAATTTCCGATTTAACAAAAACGACCGGCGATAACCACAACAACAAATGAGCGATGATCGGAAAGAGGAAGGTTCTCGAACGAACCAAAGAATAACAATCTAGAATTTTAATAAAATTTTAAATTAGTTTATTTTATTTTTTTACTTTGTAACGTCTTGAGCTAAAAAGGTAACGAATTAAAAGTATGACCGAAAATAGTAATTTGTTACAAGTAAAAGTAAAAAAAATTTTTTGTAACTGGTACAAGTACAAATTACCAAAAAATGTAATTAATTACAGTAACGAATTACATGTAATTCGATACTACACAACACTGAATGTTTGTATTTGTTGGGTTAGTTGGTATTTAATATAAATTATCGAGTGACAAGCACCATGTGCCATTTGTACAAAGAGAATTTACCAGACACTCATTAAGTCACAAAGGTTCCTTTGATCGTTTAATTTCTTTTGGTCCTTCCCCGAGTTGCAATGAAGGGTTTGAATTGGAATTGAAACTTAGTCTATGTTATCGATTGACGTACAACATATTCGAGCCACACCTTATCATCACGTCATGTGAACATGTAACAAATCCAGAATGAAGAAAATTTTACCGATGTTTTGTCGGGGCGGTTTTGACGGGGCTGTTTTGTCCTGAGCTATTTTGACGCCGGGGCTATTTTGTCGGGGCGGTTTTGACCCTGATTTGATGCATTTTGATTATGCATCTCAGTGCTTACTACCAAATGCCATATAAGATCCTCCGTTATGGTCATAATGTAGGACTATAACGTGATTGTATTCATTACCACGCAAGTTATCACGATTTTTCTATTGTTTATGGCTAAAGTTTGCTTATCGTTCAGTTCTCAAATTTGTTTTCAAACTTTTAATCACTCTTTGCAACTGAATTATTGGCTACAAAAGTATGGCTCCTCATTTCAAGAACTGCTTGACAACCTTTTACGTTTGGTCAAAATGTAGGACTGTAACGCCAATTACATTCATTACCACGCAAGTTAACACGATTTTTTCTATTGTTTATGGCTAAAGTTCGCTGATAAGTTTGCTTATCGTACAACTCTCAATTTTTTAAAAATCTTTTAATCACTCTATGCAACTGAATTTTTGGCAACAAAAGTGTGGCTCCTCATTTTAAAAACTGCTTGACAACTTTTCACGTTTAAAAATCAGCCGGCATATGTATTTCTATGCAGGGAAGACAAGTTGACAAAATGAAACTTCAAATTTCAGTCATAATTTTCTTGCAATTTTGACCATGTATGTTGCTTCAATTAAGTAATTTGCATCGTCGCTCATAAAAATATTGGCTTTTTTAATAAGAAATTTAATTTGCCTAAGATTACAATCAGAGAAAACCAAAACTTTAAAATATTTGTTGCAATCTACCATATTTATGCTAAAAAGTTGCACTTATCGTAACTGAAACAACACTACTTTTTAATCCCAAATACAACTCTCGTTATCTCCGGCAAATATTATTTTAATATGCGGCTGTTATTTCAGGCCGAGGGACGCTTACATAAGATACAAGTAATAACTTAATTGTTAAATTAAAGATGGCACCACTTATTTGTCTGTTATAAAATTAAACAAGAATGAAAATTTAAACTTAAAATTATTACATTTTACACTTAGAAAATTAATAATATATTAAAACTAAAAAATTAAATGAATAGCTAAAATAATTTTTTGGGTCATAGGGAACATTTTCCGTGGAATTCTCCAGTAAATACTTACTGGTTCTAAAATGATTTTGTTCAGATTATTTTTAACTTTTAGTTGTATCATTTGCATCATTTATCATCGAATATTTCATTTCATTTTATTTTTTTTTCAAGGCAAAGACTCAAGGATTCAAGGACTATGCTATTCTTTGGAATTTTTACTGGTTTCAAATTCTAAATTAACTTTTAAATATACTCATTTTATCTGAAATTCTAAACTGACGACAATAATTGGATGTATTTTTTGGAAATAAATTTGATTGTATCTTTTAAAACAGTTTTTGTTTGTTGTTAAAATGATCAAAGTTTGTAATCAACTCCTATCAATATTTAAATTTCTTAAATATCACCTGGAATTATTATTAAATTATCATTATTATTATTTATAAAAGTATTAGTATTTTAGTCTTCGACATTGTGTTTAGTTTGTTGCCGTTTTTGTTTAGAAAAACAAGAACCAACGATACAAAGAAAGGGTAATTAGAAATAATGAGGATTATTAATTTCTGTTATGATATTGCCTTTCGCGATGTAGCTTGTTTTTAATATAATTAAAGACCCATATAAATAATATAATTAATAATAATTATATATAATTTATATATATAGATATATAATAATAATTATATATAAAATATATATATATTATTATTAATATTATTAAAAATAATATTAAGTGGACTAAAAAAATATTCTACCATTATCATTAAACATCATCATAATCATCATCATCATCATCATCATCGTCATCATCGATAGCAAGAAGCAACTCAAAATTGAGTGACATCGTTTGGCATTTATCGAGTGCTTCCACCTTCTATTATTAATATTATTATTAATAATCTATATATTTGAAATACATCATCTTGACAAATTTATCCTTTCTTCACCCCATCTGACCAGTATTTGCCAAACAGTCTCTTGGTTTTTGTTCTTATTATCAAGCTTCAGTTTCAGAAACATTTTTCTGACTTGGAGTCAAAGGCAGAAGAATTAAGACTGGTTATAAACCCATTTCAAGCAAATTTGGCTAGTTGCCCAGATGAACTGCAGCTGGAGATTATTGAGTTGCAAGGAAATGAAATCCTTACGGACAAGTTCAAAGAAGGACTGGTGGATTTTTACCAGTTTTGCCAAAGGATGGCTTTCCTAATGACAAAACGTTTGCATCAAGATACCTTTCAATCTTTGGTACAACAAATTTGTGTGATCGAACATATTAAAGATTGAAATAAGCGCAGAACAATTTGAGAACAAACTTGAACGATGATAATCTCAGGTCAATGTTGGTGTTAGGGACATCAAATGAAAAGCCAGAAATGTCTGCTACTTTAGCAATCAGGAAATTTCACCATTCCCACTAATGCGGGATTTCATATGTAGTTTATCAAAATGTTATTAAACAATAGCCGAATAAAATAATGTTAAATAGACAGTGAAGCAGATGTGTAATGAGAAAAACATTCCACAACCATTGTCCCTGCACTGTATTGTGTAACTGATTTTTTTGTGGACCTCGGTTATCTAGTCGGCCCTCAAACTGCGGTTTGGTAGTTAACGCAGGCTGAAAAGTTTGGAGACCCTTGGTTTAGACCGACATACGGGGATATCCGATTGATTATCGGATGCGTGGGCTTTCATATTCATAATCACTTTGCTTATCAGTTGAGGTATTTTATGCATTCGAAGTGGAAGCACTCGATAAATGCCAAACGAGGTACTCGATTAATTTTGAACCCCCGTCTCCTTCGATAAGCATGTTATAAAAGCGACTTCTCGAGCCAGAGATTTCATGATCTACAAAGTTCTCTTTTTGATCATTTAGAAATGCTGACATTTCTTTTTCTCCTCGGCGTTGCTCTGCAACCCTTCCAAGCAATGGGACAAGGTGAAATTATTAATAGTTGTGTACTTATTATTTTTAATATTGTTGTAATATTATTTTATTCTCTCAAGGCAATATGTACTCGAAGGAATTCTCGATGACGGTAAATTTGGACGATGAACCGAGCATGTGGGTACGGTTGGGTTCCCATCTTTATATGATCATCGTAAGTGATGCCATGGACACACCAGAACAAATGGCCGTCCCGATGAAAGGTATTGTAGTATGTGAATTCCACCGTAAATGAAGTTACATTCAGATGATAGTGTGGCGTTATGATTCCATACAAATTAATCATTAATTATTATATATGTAATGTTTTAAATATTTGTCAAGTTAAATATTAAAATAGTTTTGAAAGTAAATAGTAAGTAATTTGTATATTTAGTAGTCGTTAATGCTAAAATAAAGAATGTTCAGCATTAAGTTTATCTAGATTTAGCACTTTGAAGCCATCCATAATAGTGATCTACATTGCATCAGAGGTTCAGAAAATCAGGTGCTCTTTAGAATTCTGCACCTTTGTGTAGAAGTTACATCCAGGTCACTTGTTTTCACTTTGACCTAATCATGACACCATAAACTGCAAAAGAATTTTCTACCTCGACGACATGTGACAATTTCAGTGATAAAATTGGTGTTATTGATTAAAATGGTTTCAAGTTTAAAGATTAATAGATTTAGTGGCTTATGACTTTGGCGAGTCATACTCCCCACCTCATAATTCTGCCATTGAACAGATTATTCTGGAAACGCTGTGCAATCTAAACAGAAAGGAAATTACTTATAACATAATTTATCAAAGAACTTATCATTATGCATCTCAGCGCTTACTACCAAATGCCATATAGGATTCTCCGTTATGGTCTTAATGTAGGACTATAACGTGATTACAATCATTACTATGCAAATTAACACAATCCTTTTGCGTTATGGTTAGCCATATTCAATAGAAAAAGATCGTGTTAACTTGCAGTTTGCCGAAAAGTTTGCAGCTCTCAAATTTCAATTAAGTTATCTTTCAGATTCTTTATGTTCAATTTTAATTTTAGATTTAATTTCAGACAGTGGGTTATGTCCAGCAGGCTTCACCAAATACCCACGGCAGAACAAGTGCTACAAGGCTTTCCCGGACAAGGTAAATTGGGACGAAGCTCTGAATACCTGCGGAAAGTTAGGTTCCCATCTTCTGACCATCACAAGTGATGACAGCAAGAGCCCACTGAAAGATGTGGTCGACCTGATAAAAGGTATTGTAGTAATATATGACATTCAGTGTTGAAATTCAAATAAATAAACTGTATGTAAGAAGAGGAACTGACGCAACGTATGCACGTAACTGACGCTACATTTCTGAAATAGGTAAATCTAGATTGCAACCGTAAAAATTTAAATATCAAAGTTAGTTTTGAAGGTAAATAGTAATTAATTTGTATAGTTAGAACTCAAGTTGATAATATTGAAACTTCAAATTTCAGTATTAATTTTCTTAAAATTTTGACCATGTATGTTGCTTCAATTAAGTAATTTG
This sequence comes from Whitmania pigra, assembly GCA_021613335.1. NCBI lineage: Eukaryota > Metazoa > Annelida > Clitellata > Hirudinida > Haemopidae > Whitmania > Whitmania pigra. The sequence goes on from JAJTWR010000302.1 coordinate 590,271, forward strand.
CATCGTCGCTCATAAAAATATTGGCTTTTTTAATAAGAAATTTAATTTGCTTATGAATACAATCAGAAAGAACCAAAACTCTAAAATATTTGTTGCAATCTAGCATGGTTACGCTAAAAAGTTTCACTTATCGTAACTGATGTAACATTACGTTTTAGGCCAAAATACAACTCTCGTTATCTCCGGCAAATATTATTTTAATATGCGGCTGTTATTTCAGGCAGCAGGACGCTTACTTAAGAAACAAATAATAACTTAATCGGCTTTGTATGGGGCAGTATTTCAAAGATTCTTCATTTAAAGTTTATATACATTCAGAAGGAAATTGTTAAATTAAAAAATGCACAACTGATTTGTCTGTTATAAAATCAAACAAGAATAGAAATATAAAATTAAAATTATTACATTTTACACTTAGAACATGAATAATATATTAAGACTGAAAAATTATAAGAATGGCTAAAATAATTTTTTGGTCATAGGGAACATTTTCCGTGGAATTCTCCAGTAAATACTTACTGGTTCCACAATTAATTTGTTAAGATTATTTGTAACTCTTAGCGGTATCATTTGTATCATTTATCATCGAATATTTCATTTTGTTTTATTTTTTTTCTATTTTGAGCGTCCTGCTTAAATCTGGACTTCAATAGTCCCGCGTTTTGGACTGCCGGGAAAAGGATATCTTCCGATAAGTTCATCTGGATCCCCAACCGTGGTACCAAGATGGAGATGACGTACACCAACTGGGGCCCAGGAGAACCCAACAACGTTGGCGGAAATGAGGATTGCATTCACTTCCTGTCTCGCGATAACAATCTGTTCTGGTACGATAGTAACTGTGAAATGGTTCAATGCTTTGTCTGTGAAGTAGACTTATGAAGACAAAGCAAAGACTCAAGGATTCAAGGACTATGCTGTTTTTTGGAATTTTCACCTACTTTCAAATTCTTAATTAACTTCTAAATATAATCATTTTACCTGAAATTCGAAATTGACGACAATTACTTCGATGCATTTGTTGGAAATAAATTTGATTGCATCTTTTAAAACAGTTTTTGTTTGTTGTTAAAATGATCGAAGTTTATAATCAACTCCTATCAATATTTAAATTTCTTAAACATCACCTGGAATTAATATTAAATTATCATTATTATTATTTATAAAAGTATTAGTATTTTAGTCTTGGTCATTGTCTTTAGTTTATTGCTGTTTTTGTTTAGAAAGACAAGAACCAACAATACAAAGAAAGGGTAATTAGAAATAATGAGGATTATTAATTTCTGTTATGATATTGCCTTTCGAGATGTAGCTTGTTTTCATATACTTATAGACCCATATTAATAATAATAATAATAATAATAATAATAATATTAATAATATTAATAGTAATAATAATAATAATAATAATAATAATAATAATAATAATAATAATAATAATAATAATAATAATATAATAATAATAATAATAATATAATAATAATAATAATAACAATATTGTATTATATTGAATAATTAATATTTATAATTATTGTAATATTAATTATAGTCAATATTATTCAGTAAGACCAGTTATTGCCAAAATGTCTCTTGGTTTTTGTTATTATTTTACCAGTTTCAATGAATCTGACTGATCAAGGAATGCATGCTTTCACAACCCTGACTTCGTTTTTACACTTATTAGAAATGTGGGCCAGTTTTATCGGGGAAACTATTAAGTTATAAATTAAAAATTAACTTCGCTTAAAAAACCGTGTACCATATCACACAGCTCTATTCATAATCACTTTGCTTATCTCACTAGAGTCGAATTATTCGAAAACAATTGGAAGTTGGAAGCACTCGATAAATGCCAAACGATGTCACTCAATTTTGAATTGCTTCTGGCTAACGATGATGAGGATGATGATGACGACAATGAGGATGATGATTATGATGATGTTTAATGATAATGGTGGAATATTTTTTTAGTCTACCTGGTTTTTGATCCTAAAACTACAAGGAGAGAAAAATCTTGTTTCTGATCTATACTCAAACTTAAGTGCCTTCAAATCTAAATTTGTCTTGTTTGTGGAACGATTACAGGCCAACAACTTGACGCACTTTCAGCTGCGCAAAGTCTTTATGGCTGAAGCAACAGCTGAGTTCTCCACGTCATTTGCATTAGAGATCATCAAAGACCTCAACCTGCAGTTTTAGGAACATTTTTCTGACTTGGAGTCAACGGCAGAAAAATTGAGACTGGTTATAAACCCATTTCAAGCAAATTTGGCTAGTTGCCCAGATGAACTGCAGCTGGAGATTATTGAGTTGCAAGGAAATGAACTCCTTAAGGACAAGTTCAAAAAAGGACTGGTGGATTTTTACCAGTTTTGCCAAAGGATAACTTTCCTAATGACAAAACTTTTGCATCAAGATACCTTTCAATCTTTGGTACAACATATTTGTGTGATCGAACATATTCAAGATTGAAATAAGCGAAGAACAATTTGAGAACAAACTTGTACAATGATAATCTCAGGTCACTGTTGGTGTTAGGGACATCAAATGAAAAACCAAAAATGTCTGCTACTTTGGCAATCAGGAAATTTCACCATTCCCACTAATGCGGGAGTTCATATGTAGTTTATCAATATGTTATTAAACAATAGCCGAATAAAATAATGTTAAATAGACAGTGAAGCAGATGTGTAATGAGAAAAACATTCCACAACCAATGTCCCTGCACTGTATTGTGTAACTGATTTTTTGTGGACCTCGGTTGTCTAGTCGGCCCTCAAACTGCAGTTTGGTAGTTAACGAATGCTGAAAAGTTTGGAGACCCTTGGTTTAGACCGACATACGGAGATATCCGGTTGATTATCGGATGCGTGGGCTTTCATGTTCATAATCACTTTGCTTATCAGTTGAGGTATTTTATACATTCGAAGTGGAAGCACTCGATAAATGCCAAACGTGTTCACTCGATAAATTTTGAACCCCGTCTCCTTCGATAAGCATGTTATAAAAGCAACTTCTCGAGTCAGAGATTTCATGATCTACAAAGTTCTCTTTTTGATCATTTACATTTAGAAATGCTGAAATTTCTTTTTCTCCTCGGCGTTGCTTTGCAACCCTTCCAAGTAATGGGACAAGGTGAACTTATTAATAGTTGTGTACTTATTATTTTTAATATTGTTGTAATATTATTTTATTGTCTCAAGGCAATATGTACAACGAATTCTCGATGAAGGTAAATTTGGACGATGATCCGAGTATCTGTTTACAGTTGTATTCCAAACTTCTGATGATCATCACAAGTGGTGCCAACATTGACACACTGAAACAAATGGCCGTCCCGATGAAAGGTATTGTAGTATGTGAATTCCACCGTAACTGAAGTTACATTCAAATGACAGAGTGGTGTTATTCCATACAAATTAATCATTAACTATTATATATGTAATGTTTTAAGTATTTCTCAAGTTAAATATTAAAAATAGTTTTGAAAGTAAATACTAACTAATTTGTATATTTAGAAGTCCTTAGTGCTAAAATAAAGAATATTCAGCAACCCTTTCAAGCAATGGGACAAGGTGAAATTATTAATAGTTGTGTACTTATTATTTATAATATTGTTATAATATTATTTTATTGTTTCAAGGCAATATGTACAAGGAATTTCCGAAGACTTTAAATTTGGACGATGAACCGAGCATCTGTATACGGTTGTATTCCCAACTTGGGATGATCATCACAAGTGGTGCCAGCATGGACACACTGAAACAAATGGCTGTCCCGATGAAAGGTATTGAAGTATGTGAATTCCACTGTAAATTAAGTTATATTCAGATGATAGAGTGGTGTGATGATTCCATACAAATTAATCATTAACTATTATATAAGTAATAACGTAACATAACAACATAACAAAACAATTATTTATAGTGGTTATGAAGACCTGGATCTGTGTAATAACCACTCTTTGTAGTCGTAATAACCGAATTTACTTAAGTAAATTTTGAATTTATCTACTGTGTCAGCATGGCTGGTTTTCTTATCTAGTTTATTCCATAAGGAAACCACCCTTGAACTGAAATAATTGTTTTTCAAGTTTCCCGAAGCCTTCCTATATAATTTACAATCGTGCCCTCTAGTAGAAACACTTTTTGTGGCTTCGAAAAACTGTTCAGGCAAAAGGCCTTTCCTTCCCGATAAAATTTTGAATGCCTCGATGAGGTCCCCTCTATTTCTTCTCTTTTCCAGAGTCGTTAATTTACATTTATTTAATCTTTCCTCATAACTCAGATTTACAAAACCTTCTATCATCCTGGTTGCCCTGCATATTTGTCAAATTAAATATTAAAAATAGTTTTGAAAGTAAATAGTAACTAATTTGTATATTTAGAAGTCGTTAATGCTAAAATAAAGAATATTCAGCATTAAGTTCATCTAGACTTAGCACTTTGAAGCCATCCATAATAGTGATCTACATTGCATCAGAGGTTCAGAAATTAAGGTGTTCTTTAAAATTCTGCACCTTAGTGTAGAAGTTACATCCAGATCACTTGTTTTCACTTTGACCTAATCATGAAATTATAAACTGCAAAAGAATTTTCTACCTCGACGACATGTGACAATTTCAGTGATAAAATTGGTGTTATTGATTAAAATGGTTTCAAGTTTAAAGATTAATAGATTCAGTGGCGGATGACTTTGCCGAGCCATGCTCCCCACCTCATAATTCTGCCATTGAACAGATTATTCTGGAAACGCTGTGCAATCTAAACAGAAAGGAAATTACTTATAACATAATTTATCAAAGAACTTGTCATTATGCATCTCAGTACTTACTACCAAATGCCATATAGGTTTCTCCGTCATGGTCTTAATGTAGGACTATAACGTGATTACAATCATTACTATGCAAATTAACACAATCCTTTTGCGTTATGGTTAGCCATAAACAATAGAAAAAGATCGTGTTAACTTGCAGTTTGCTGAAAAGTTTGCAGCTCTCAAATTTCAATTAAGTTATCTTTCAGATTCTTTATGTTCAATTTAATTTTAGTTTTAATTTCAGAGAGTGGGTTATGTCCAGCAGGCTTCACCAAATACCCACTGCAGAACAAGTGCTACAAGGCTTTCCCGGACAAGGTAAATTGGGACGAAGCTCTGAATACCTGCGGAAAGTTAGGTTCCCATCTTCTGACCATCACAAGTGATGACAGCAAGAGCCCACTGAAAGATGTGGTCGACCCGATAAAAGGTATTGTAGTATGTGAATTCCATCGTTGATAATATTGAAACTTCAAATTTCAGTATTAATTTTCTTAAAATTTTGACCATGTATGTTGCTTCAATTAAGTAATTTGCATCGTCGCTCATAAAAATATTGGCTTTTTTAATAAGAAATTTAATTTGCTTATGAATACAATCAGAAAGAACCAAAACTCTAAAATATTTGTTGCAATCTAGCATGGTTACGCTAAAAAGTTTCACTTATCGTAACTGATGTAACATTACGTTTTAGGCCAAAATACAACTCTCGTTATCTCCGGCAAATATTATTTTAATATGCGGCTGTTATTTCAGGCAGCAGGACGCTTACTTAAGAAACAAATAATAACTTAATCGGCTTTGTATGGGGCAGTATTTCAAAGATTCTTCATTTAAAGTTTATATACATTCAGAAGGAAATTGTTAAATTAAAAAATGCACAACTGATTTGTCTGTTATAAAATCAAACAAGAATAGAAATATAAAATTAAAATTATTACATTTTACACTTAGAACATTAATAATATATTAAGACTGAAAAATTATAAGAATGGCTAAAATAATTTTTTGGTCATAGGGAACATTTTCCGTGGAATTCTCCAGTAAATACTTACTGGTTCCACAATTAATTTGTTAAGATTATTTGTAACTCTTAGCGGTATCATTTGTATCATTTATCATCGAATATTTCATTTTGTTTTATTTTTTTTCTATTTTGAGCGTCCTGCTTAAATCTGGACTTCAATAGTCCCGCGTTTTGGACTGCCGGGAAAAGGATATCTTCCGATAAGTTCATCTGGATCCCCAACCGTGGTACCAAGATGGAGATGACGTACAACAACTGGGGCCCAGGAGAACCCAACAACGTTGGCGGAAATGAGGATTGCATTCACTTCCTGTCTCGCGATAACAATTTGTTCTGGTACGATAGTAACTGTGAAATGGTTCAATGCTTTGTCTGTGAAGTAGACTTATGAAGACAAAGCAAAGACTCAAGGATTCAAGGACTATGCTGTTTTTTTGGAATTTTCACCTGCTTTCAAATTCTAAATTAACTTCTAAATATAATCATTTTACCTGAAATTCGAAATTGACGACAATTAATTCGATGCATTTGTTGGAAATAAATTTGATTGCATCTTTTAAAACAGTTTTTGTTTGTTGTTAAAATGATCGAAGTTTGTAATCAACTCCTATCAATATTTAAATTTCTTAAATATCACCTGGAATTACTATTTTAATTATCATTATTATTATTTATAAAAGTATTAGTATTTTAGTCTTGGTCATTGTGATTAGTTTGTTGCTGTTTTTGTTTAGAAAGACAAGAACCAACGATACAAAGAGAGGGTAATTAGAAATAATGAGGATTATTAATTTCTGTTATGATATTGCTTTTCGAGATGTAGCTTGTTTTCAATATAGTTATAGACCCATAATAATAATAATAAATAATAATAATAATAATAATAATAATAATAATAATATAATAATAATAATAAATAATAATAATAATAATAATAATAATAATAATAATAATAATAATAATAATAATAATAATAATAAGAATAATAATAATATAATAATAAATAATAATAATAATAATAATAATAATAATAATAATAATAATAATAATAATAATAATAATAATATAATAATAATAATAATAAGATAATAATAATAATAATAATATAATAAGAATAATAATAATAATAATAATAATATAATAATAATAATAATAATAATAATAATAATAATAATAATAATAATAATAATAATAATATAACAATAATAATAATAATAATAATAATAATAATAATAATAATAATAATAATAATAATAATAATAATAGAAATAATAATAATAATAATAATATAATAATAATAACAATAATAATCCTAATAATCCTAATAATAATAATCTAATAATAATAATAATAATAATAATAATAAATAATACTAATAATACTAATAATAATAATAATACTAATAATATAATACTAATCCTAATAATAATAATCATAATAATAATAATAATCTAATAATAATAATACTAATACTAATAATAATAAAAGAAGAAGAAATTTAAAAAAGATTTATGTATCGCATGGATCGATTATAAAAAAGCTTTTGATAGCATTCCCCATTCGTTGATTAAGCAAACTTTAGAAATATATAAGATTAATGATGTAACTAGAAGTTTCATTCATCAGTCAATGCTTAAATGGAAAACTAGTATGATGTTAACTGTTAAAGACGGGTGCTTAAAAACAGGAAAAATTTCTGTTAAACGAGAAATTTTCCAGGGAAATTCGTTGTCACCGTTGCTGTTTTGCATGACCCTGATACCATTGTCAAATTCCCTCAGGAAAACCAGAGCAGGCTACACAAAACATGAGCAGCAAGTAAGTCACCTGTTATATATGGATGACCTAAACTTATTTACAAAAAGTCACAAACAGATGGAGGTGGGTATGAAAACCGTTGAAGACTTTAGTAACGACATCCAAATGGAATTTGGAATTGAGAAATGCGCCACGATAGAAATAAAACAAGGAAAAGTCATACACGGAAGGAGCATCCAGCTCTCAACCCCTCCGCAAATTAGATCACTGGAAATCGATGAATACTACAAATACCTTGGGATGGATGAAAAAAGTGGCATAAATGACAAGCTGATGAAACAAAAAGCAAAAAAAGAATACTTCAGGAGATTGAGGACAGTTCTGGCCACTCTACTTAACTCACAAAATAAAATCACTGCTATCAACAGTTTGGCAACACCAATTCTCGCCTATGGCTTCGGAGTAGTTTATTGGTTAAAATCGGAAATTGAAAAAATTGACAGAAAAACAAGTAAAATTCTCACGATTCATAAAATGCACCATCCCAGAGCTGACGTGCAGAGGTTATACGTTAAAAGAAAGAATGGCGGCAGAGGGCTCCTCGAAGTAGCAACGGTCTATCAACAGTCAATATTGGGCCTTTCGGAATACATAAACAGAGATACCAGTAAACTCATTCAATTAGTTAGAATGGATGACAGCCTCAAAAACAAATACTCGGTGACAAAGGAAGAAAACAAAATTAAAAATAGATATGCACTTAGGAACTGCATGGATATAAAAATCACTGATGAATTTAAGAAAAAGATAGAAATGGAAAAGTTGGAAGACATAACGAGGAAGCCCGTGCACGGACAGTTTTTCAGGAACATGGAAAAGTCAGGATTGAGTAAAGAAATGTCGGTTGCATGGCTCAACAGAGGTAAAATGAAAGGGGAAACGGAGAGCCTAATCATTGCGGCACAGGATCAAGTGTTTAAGCCAACATACTACCAAAAACACATCCTGAAACAAAACGTAAGCAGTACATGCAGGATGTGCCACAAAGCAATAGAAAGCATCAGTCACGTTATCTCGGGATGCCAAGTACTAGCACCAAGAGAATACACCGACAGACATGATAGAGTAGCGGCATACATCCATTGGAAAATTTGCAGAAATACAGAACTCCATGTAAATGAAAAATATTATTTGCATGTGTCTGAACCTGTGGTGAGAACTGACTAAATAACTATAATGTGGGACCAAGGTGTTGCAACAGATAGAAAAATTCAAGCCAATAGACCAGATATAATATACCTAAATAGAAAGAAAAGACACTGCCTGCTTATTGAAATCTCCATACTTGACGACAAAAATGTTCTAAAGAAAATAAATGAAAAAATTCTGAAATATAAAGACTTACAAATTGAAATTGCAAGAATGTGGAATGTGGAAGTCCGAACGATACCGGTTGTGATGGGAGCCCTGGGGACAACTGGGGAAAATTTAAAGAAAGAGTTAGATATGTTGCCTGGAAAACCAAGTCAACCTGAGATCCAAAAGATTGCCCTGTACGGAACATGCCATATATTAAGAAAGATTTTGGGATGATACTGGAAATTGATAGAATTTGTTTGTTTTCTTTTTTTTTTGTTTCTCTCCCGTTCTTTTTTTCTGTTTGTGGCTGCCTCTGGACTATGGTTGAGACCTGGCGCCGTTGACTTTCCGGTCGTTATGGCTGTGGTTGCTTGTGAAATAATAATAATAAGAATAATAATAATAATAATAATAATAATAATAATAATAATAATAATAATAAGAATAATAATAATAATAATAATAATAATAATAATAATAATAATAATAATATAATAATAATAATAATAATAATAATAATATCATAATAATAATAATAATAATAATAATAAAATAATAATAATAATAATAATAATAATAATAATAATTATAATAATAATAATAATAATAATAATAACAATATTGTATTATATTGAATAATTAATATTTATAATTATTGTAATATTAATTATAGTCAATATTATTCAGTACTGACCAGTTTTTGCCAAACCGTCTCTTGGTTTTTGTTCTTATTTTACCAGTTTCAAGGCACCCCGTCATAACAGCCCGGCGACAGAATAGCCCCGACAAAACAGCCCCGTCAAAATAGCCCGGCGTCAAAATAGCTCAAGACAAAACAGCCCCGACAAAACCGCCCCGACAAAACAGCCCCGTCGAAACAGCCCGGCGTCAAAATAGCCCAGGGCGGAAAAATCCCGTCAAAATGGCCCCGTCAAAATAGCCCCGACAAAATAGCCCGGCGATAAAATAGCCCAGGACAAAACAACCCGGCGACAAAATAGCCCGGCGACAAAATAGCCCCGACAAAACAGCCCCGTCAAAACAGCCCTGTCACCAGGGTCGGACTGGATTAAAAAACCGGCCCGGGAAATTTTATTTAACTCCTAGTTTGATCAACTTAAACATAAGAACACTAGAGTCTAAAATTTCTATTCACTATTAACTATTATAACAGCTTTTTCATCGTTTCACTAGTCGATGCTAAAACATCAATGATTTCATTGTTATTGATTCTTGGAAAAGAGTTTTTCTCACAAGACATCAGCATGAATGATCGTAGAATTGACTGGTTCAGAAAATTTCTTAATCTGTTCAAAACGTATTTCAATTTTGAAAACGACCTCCCACAAGCAACTTGTCAACACAAATTTGTAAGCCAGATACAAATTTGAATAAGCAAGACTATGCAAATTAAACTTCTGGAGAACAATAATAACAACAAACAATACTCAAAACGGTCAAAGCATTCAATTCACTAATTTCGAATTAAATTTTGATTCAGTTTCACAACATTTTTTATGGAGTTATCATGGGGCTATTTTGTCGCCGGGTTGTTTTGTCCTGGGCTATTTTGTCGCCGGGCTATTTTGTCGGGGCTATTTTGACGGGGCCATTTTAACGGGGCTATTTTGTCTTGGGCTATTTTGACGCCGGGATGTTTCGGCGGGGCTGTTTTGTCGGGGCGGTTTTGTCGGGGCTGTTTTGTCTTGAGCTATTTTGACGGGGCTGTTTTGTCGGGGCTATTCTGTCGCCGGGCTGTTATGACGGGTCACCCAGTTTCAATGAGTCTAACTGATCAAGGAATGCATGCTTTCACAACCCTGACTTCGTTTTTACAGTTATTAGAAATGTAGGCCAGTTTTATCGGGGGAACTATTAAGTTATAAATTAAAAATTAACTTCGCTTAAAAAACTGCGTACCATATCACGCAGCGCTATTCATAATCACTTTGCTTATCTCACTAGAGTCGAATTATTCGAAAACAATTGGAAGTTGGAAGCACTCGATAAATGCCAAACGATGTCACTCAATTTGGAATTTGTTCTTGCTAACGATGATGAGGATGTTGATGACGACAATGAGGATGATGATTATGATGATGTTTAATGATAATTGTGGAATATTTTTTTAGTCTACCTGTTTTAAATTTTTTGATCCTAAAACTACAAGGAGAGAAAAATCTTGTTTCTGATCTATACTCACACCTAAGACCTTCAAATCTAAATTTGTCTTGTTTGTGGAACGATTACAGGCCAACAACTTGACGCACTTTCAGCTGCGCAAGGTCTTTATGGCTGAAGCAACAGCTGAGTTCCCCTGAGAACTGCTTGACAAACTTTCACGTTTGAAAATCAACCTTTATATCTTTTTCTATGCAGGGAAGACAAGTTGACAACATAAAAGTACAAATTCCACAACCGATGTCTCTGCACTGTATTGTGTAACTTTGATTTTATTTTTGGACCTCGGGTGTCTAGTCGGCCCTCAAAAGGCTGTGTGGTAGTTAACGAAGGCTGAAAAGTTTGGAGACCCTTGGTTTAGACCAACATACCGGTTGATATCCGGTTGATTATCGGATGCGTGGGCTTTCATATTCATAATCACTTTGCTTATCAGTTGAGGTATTTTATACATTCGACGTGGAAGCACTCGATAAATGCCAAACGTGGTCACTCGATAAATTTTGAACCCCCGTCTCTTTCGATAAGCATGTTATAAAAGCGACTTCTCGAGCCAGAGATTTCATGATCAACAAAGTTCTCTTTTTAATCATTTACATTTAGAAATGCTGAAATTTCTTTTTCTCCTCGGCCTTGCTCTGCAACCCTTCCAAGCAGTGGGACAAGGTGAAATTATTAATAGTTGTGTACCTATTATTTTTAATATTGTTGTAATATATTTTATTCTCTCAAGGCAATATGTACTCGAAAGAATTCTCGATGACTGTAAATTTGGACGATGAACCGAGCATGTGGGTACGGTTGGGTTCCCATCTTAATATGATCATCGTAAATGATGCCATGGACACACCGGAACAAATGGCCGTCCCGATGAAAGGTATTGTAGTATGTGAATTCCACCGTAACTGAAGTTACATTCAGATGATAGTGTGGCGTTATGATTCCATACAAATTAACTATTATATATGTAATGTTTTAAATATTTGTCAAGTTAAATATTAGAAATAGTTTTGAAAGTAAATAGTAACTAATTTGTATATTTAGAAGTCGTTAATGCTAAAATAAAGAATATTCAGCATTAAGTTCATCTAGACTTAGCACTTTGAAGCCATCCATAATAGTGATCTACATTGCATCAGAGGTTCAGAAAATCAGGTGCTCTTTAGAATTCTGCACCTTAGTGTAGAAGTTACATCCAGGTCACTTATTTTCACCTTGACCTAATCATGACACCATAAACTGCAAAAGAATTTTCTACCTCGACGACATGTGACAATTTCAGTGATAAAATTGGTGTTATTGATTAAAATGGTTTCAAGTTTAAAGATTAATAGTGAAATAACCCGGGAGTCCGCAAATAAGTAAGTTAACTAATAAGTTTATTAGAGCAGGTATTCAGTTAACGGAACTGAATAATAGAAGTTAAGCGTTTAAGAAAATTGAGGTACTTAAGGATGCAAATGGATATTTGGGCTTCCAAGTTGTCTTGATTCTCGTTGTTTGTCAGGTGATTATCGAGAATGCTTTTCTGTAGCAAAAATAGATCCCACGTGCTCGGAAAAGATGCCAAATATAATTAAGTATAAATTTAATTATATTAGCAATATAAACTTAATTAATTTCCAAAAATCTAAGTTTACAACAATAGATTCAGTGGCGGAATACTTTGGCGAGCCATACTCCCTACCTCATAATTCTGCCATATAACAGATTATTCTGGAAACGCTGTGCAATCTAAACAGAAAGGAAATTACTTATAACATAATTTATCAAAGAACTTGTCATTATGCATCTCAGCGCTTACTACCAAATGCCATATAGGATTCTCCGTTATGGTCTTAATGTAGGACTATAACGTGATTACAATCATTACTATGCAAATTAACACAATCCTTTTGCGTTATGGTTAGCCATAAACAATAGAAAAAGATCGTGTTAACTTGCAGTTTGCTGAAAAGTTTGAAGCTCTCAAATTTTAATTAAGTTATCTTTCAGATTCTTTATGTTCAATTTTAATTTTAGATTTAATTTCAGAGAGTGGGTTATGTCCAGCAGGCTTCACCAAATACCCACTGCAGAACAAGTGCTACAAGGCTTTCCCGGACAAGGTAAATTGGGACGAAGCTCTGAATACCTGCGGAAAGTTAGGTTCCCATCTTCTGACCATAACAAGTGATGACAGCAAGAGCCCACTGAAAGATGTGGTCGACCCGATAAAAGGTATTGTAGTATGTGAATTCCATCGTAACTGATGCTACATTCAGATGATAGAGTTATGATTCCATACAAATTAATCATTAATTGTTATATATGTAATGTAACCAGAAAATGAACATTTTAAAAACTTTCTGGCGTGCCCGTCCAGTTATTTTTTAAAACATCTTAAATAAGGCAGGGGTTATGTAACAAATGTAGCTGATGCTACATTATTTTTGGCCGTCAATTTAGAGCATGCAATATAATTTTAAATTTCTCTGAATTTATACTTTAAGCCAGTAATTTGACATCGTATTTTTAATAGAAAAATTTGACATTATAATAATATGACATTCAGTGTTGAAATTCAAATAAATAAACTGTATGTAAGAAGAGGAAATGACTCAACGTATGCACGTAACTGACGCTACATTTCTGAAATAGGTAAATCTAGATTGCAACCGTAAAAATTTAAATATCAAAGTTAGTTTTGAAGGTAAATAGTAATTAATTTGTATAGTTAGAACTCAAGTTGATAATATTGAAACTTCAAATTTCAGTATTAATTTTCTTAAAATTTTGACCATGTATGTTGCTTCAATTAAGTAATTTGCATCGTCGCTCATAAAAATATTGGCTTTTTTAATAAGAAATTTAATTTGCTTATGAATACAATCAGAAAGAACCAAAACTCTAAAATATTTGTTGCAATCTAGCATGGTTACGCTAAAAAGTTTCACTTATCGTAACTGATGTAACATTACGTTTTAGGCCAAAATACAACTCTCGTTATCTCCGGCAAATATTATTTTAATATGCGGCTGTTATTTCAGGCAGCAGGACGCTTACTTAAGAAACAAATAATAACTTAATCGGCTTTGTATGGGGCAGTATTTCAAAGATTCTTCATTTAAAGTTTATATACATTCAGAAGGAAATTGTTAAATTAAAAAATGCACAACTGATTTGTCTGTTATAAAATCAAACAAGAATAGAAATATAAAATTAAAATTATTACATTTTACACTTAGAACATGAATAATATATTAAGACTGAAAAATTATAAGAATGGCTAAAATAATTTTTTGGTCATAGGGAACATTTTCCGTGGAATTCTCCAGTAAATACTTACTGGTTCCACAATTAATTTGTTAAGATTATTTGTAACTCTTAGCGGTATCATTTGTATCATTTATCATCGAATATTTCATTTTGTTTTATTTTTTTTCTATTTTGAGCGTCCTGCTTAAATCTGGACTTCAATAGTCCCGCGTTTTGGACTGCCGGGAAAAGGATATCTTCCGATAAGTTCATCTGGATCCCCAACCGTGGTACCAAGATGGAGATGACGTACACCAACTGGGGCCCAGGAGAACCCAACAACGTTGGCGGAAATGAGGAGGATTGCATTCACTTCCTGTCTCGCGATAACAATCTGTTCTGGTACGATAGTAACTGTGAAATGGTTCAATGCTTTGTCTGTGAAGTAGACTTATGAAGACAAAGCAAAGACTCAAGGATTCAAGGACTATGCTGTTTTTTGGAATTTTCACCTACTTTCAAATTCTTAATTAACTTCTAAATATAATCATTTTACCTGAAATTCGAAATTGACGACAATTACTTCGATGCATTTGTTGGAAATAAATTTGATTGCATCTTTTAAAACAGTTTTTGTTTGTTGTTAAAATGATCGAAGTTTATAATCAACTCCTATCAATATTTAAATTTCTTAAACATCACCTGGAATTAATATTAAATTATCATTATTATTATTTATAAAAGTATTAGTATTTTAGTCTTGGTCATTGTCTTTAGTTTATTGCTGTTTTTGTTTAGAAAGACAAGAACCAACAATACAAAGAAAGGGTAATTAGAAATAATGAGGATTATTAATTTCTGTTATGATATTGCCTTTCGAGATGTAGCTTGTTTTCATATACTTATAGACCCATAGGATAAGAATAAGAAGAATAATAATAATAAGAAGAAGAATGAAATAGAAGAATAATAATAATAAATAAGAATAAGAATAATAAGAATAAGAAGAATAATAAGAATAATAAGAAGAATAAGAATAATAAGAATAATAAGAATAAGAATAAGAATAATAATAATAATAAGTAATATAATAAAAAAATAATAAGAATAAGAATGAAGAATAATAATAAGAAGATAAGAATCAGAGTAATAATAAGAAGAATAATTAATAAGAATAAGAATAATAATAAGAATAATAAGAAGAATAAGAATAAGAAGAATAATAATAAGAATAATAAGAAGAATAATAATAAGAATAAGAATAAGAAGAATAATACTAAATAAGAAGAATAATAATAATAAAAATAATAATAATAAGAATAATAATAAGAATAAGAAGAAGAATAATAAGAATAATTAATAATAATAATAATAAGAATAATAAGAATAATAATAATAAGATAATTAATAATAATAATAATAATACTAATAATAATAATAATAAGAATAATCAAATAATAATAAAATAATAATACTAATAATAATAATAATAATAATAATAATAATATAATAATAATAATAATAATACTAATAATAATAATAATAAGAATAATAATAAAATAATAATAATAATAATAATATATAATCATAATAATAATCATAATCATAATAATAATAATAATAATACTAATAATAATACTAATAATAACTAATAATAATAATAATAATAATAATAATAATAATAATAATAATAATAATAATAATAATAATAATAATAATAATAATATCCTAATAATATAATAATAATAATAATAATAATAATAATAATAATAATAATCATAATAATAATAATAATAATAATAATAATAATAATAATAATAATAATAATAATAATAATAATAATAATAATAATAATTAATAATAATAGTAATAGTACGTAATAGTAATAGTAATAGTAATAGTAATAGTAATAGTAATAGTAATAGTAATAGTAATAGTAATAGTAATAGTAACAGTAACGGTAACGGTAATAGTAATAGTAATAGTAATAGTATAGTAATAGCAATAGTATTAGTAATAGTAATAGTAATAGTAATAGTAATAGTAATAGTAATAGTAATAGAATAGTAATATAATAGTAACAGTAATAGTAATAGTAATAGTAATAGTAATAGCAATAGTAATAGTAATAGTAATAGTAATAGTAACAGTAACGGTAACGGTAATAGTAATAGTAATAGTAATAGTAATAGTAATAGCAATAGTAATAGTAATAGTAATAGTAATAGTAATAGTAATAGTCATAGTAATAGTAATAGTAATAATAAATATAGAATAAAGATATTATGCAATTAGGCAGGCAGTTTCAGTTCATTCAGAATGTCTTTTCTAAGGCAATAGGGTGGTGATACCCAAAAGTCTACAATGGGAGGTCCTATGTACATGAAGGACATCCAGGTATCAACCGTATGAAGGCCTTGGCTAGAGCATATGTTTACTGGACAAACATAAACAATAACAGAAGATTTAGTCAATTCTCATCAGTGTTGCCAGGAAGCTGCCAAAAATCCTATTAAGGCATCACTATGTTCGTGGCCTAAGGAAAATAAACCTTGGAATCGGATTCACATTGATTTCGCAGGCCTGTTACAAGGAAGAATGTATATGATATTAGACGATGCATACTCAAAATGACTATTAGTGTATAGTAATAGTAATAGTAATAGTAATAGTAACAGTAACGGTAACGGTAATAGTAATAGTAATAGTAATAGTAATAGTAATAGCAATAGTAATAGTAATAGTAATAGTAATAGTAATAGTAATAGTAATAGTAATAGTAATAGTAATAGTAATAGTAATAGTACTAGTAATAGCAATAGTAATAGTAATAGTAATAGTAACAGTAACGGTAACGGTAATAGTAATAGTAATAGTAATAGTAATAGTAATAGCAATAGTAATAGTAATAGTAATAGTAATAGTAATAGTCATAGTAATAGTAATAGTAATAATAAATATAGAATAAAGATATTATGCAATTAGGCAGGCAGTTTCAGTTCATTCAGAATGTCTTTTCTAAGGCAATAGGGTGGTGATACCCAAAAGTCTACAATGGGAGGTCCTATGTACATGAAGGACATCCAGGTATCAACCGTATGAAGGCCTTGGCTAGAGCATATGTTTACTGGACAAACATAAACAATAACAGAAGATTTAGTCAATTCTCATCAGTGTTGCCAGGAAGCTGCCAAAATCTCCTATTAAGGCATCACTATGTCGTGGCCTAAGGAAAATAAACCTTGGAATCGGATTCACATTGATTTCGCAGGCCTGTTACAAGGAAGAATGTATATGATATTAGACGATGCATACTCAAAATGACTATTAGTGTATAGTATTATGATTGTGAAATAAAGTCCGATTGCTTTGCTGTATTCTTATCTCCCTTTCTATCTGAGGCTGTCTATATAGTACATAACACATTATGATATTATTATTATCGGAGATAACAATATTATTTTATTTTGATTGTGGTTTGAGGTTTTCAATCAAATTATATTTTAGCTTCTTTAATTCCAATTTAATTTGATTTTTAATTTCAGAGTGTGTGTCATGTCCAGAAGGCTTCACCAACTTCATGCAGCAGAACAAGTGCTACAAGGCTTTCTCGACGAAGGTAAATTGGGACGAAGCTCAGACCATCTGCGAAAAGTTGGGTTCCAATCTTGTGACCATCACAAGTGCTGACAGCCTGAATCCACTGAGAGAAGTGGTCGACCCGATAAAAGGTATTGTAGTATACGAATTCTAGTAAGTGTAGCTACATTTAGATGATTGAGTTGCGTTATTATTCCATACAAATTAATCAACTGTTATATATGTAATGTTTTAAATATTTGTCAAGTATACCAGAAAAAAATTAAATTTCTCTGAATTTATACTTTTAAGCCAGTAAAATGACATCGTATTGTCTAATAGAAAGATTTGACATTCTAATAATATGACATTCATTGTTGAAATTCGAATAACTAAACTGTAATGTAAGAATTCAAAAGGAACTGACGCAACGTATGCACGTAACTGACGCTAACATTATGAAATAGGTAAATTTAGATTGCAACCGCAAAAAATTAAATAAATATCAAAAATACGTTTGAAAGTAAATTGTAATTAATTTGTATGGTTAGAACTCCTAATTAAAATAAAGATTGTAAAGAGCTCCAGGGATGGCTGGGCTCTGACGGTAGAAGGAAGTCTGTTCCAGACAGCTGGAGAGGCGTACGAGAAGCCTCTGTTTGGGAGGGATGATTTATGTACCGGTTGGTGAAGTTGAGTGGCTGACGATGAACGAAGACCAGATGTTTGGCGACGATGTAGTAGATGATGGAGATAAGGTGGGGTGGATGTTGCTAAAGTGTGATATGTCATGAGGGCGATTTTGAAAGTGATACGACTATGGATAGGTAGCCAGTGCAATTTTGTCAGACGGTCCATGCTATTGAGGGTAGAGTTGATGAGGACGAGCTTGGCAAGCTTGTTTTGAACGCGCTGCAAAGATTGAATTAAAGAAGCAGATGTGCCATAATGACTTATTGGGCAGTGAGTGAATAAGCTTGAGAACCTCTTCCGAAGACACAGGTTTTAGGACCGAGATTGGGGTGCCTGAGAATTGCCTGGCTGGAAAAGATGAGATGGTTGATGAAGCGAGGGTGTTGGCGATTGATCGTGGATTTTGGTAATCTTTGAGATGAAAAGAGTTAAAAGAATTGACCAAGTTTGAGCACTCATCGTCGGTTATAATATTGAGGAGGACGGCTGTGAAGCCAATTTGTGAAGAGAGAGCGCCACTTGGAACGGGGATTTACATCAGACTTGAGTTCTTCCTTGATGGAGGAGGCTCTTGAGTTTAGGATTGCAATCTTGGCTGTTTCCTTGGCAGACTTGTAGAGTTGCCTGGCGGCGTCATTGCGTTGACGAAGAGATAGCGACGTTCCAAGCGCCGGCAGTTTTTCTTTGCCTCGATTGCTTCATGAGAGAGCTGGTAATTAGGATGGTGACCGACACGAATGGAAAACTTCCTGATGGGGGCGTGTCTGTCGAGGAGCTCCTCTAGAGATTTATGGACCTGTGTGGCGAAGCCGTCAGTGTCGAGATCGCTGATTAGGAGTTCTTCAGAAAGGCGAAGAAGGTCTTCCTCAAAAATGTCCAAGTCGATTCTTCTGAGGTTACGGCAATGAATGATACGGGTGGAGGGGGGAGGTTTGTCAACAGAGATATTGCAGGAGATGAGATGATGATCAGAGTAGGTGACTTCCTTTATTTCTATACTTGAGACGAGGCTATCGTGTGATGATGGGGTGATGAGCAGATCTAGCGTGTGGCCTTTGGAGTGAGTTGGAGAAGTTACATGTTGGATGAGTCCATGGGAGTCGATCAGTTTTTCTAGATGTTCATCAATGATGGTACCTGAACCAGCGGCGTTGAAGTCTCCACAAATTATGAAGGGTAGGTTGTGGGAAGAAATAAACTTAATAAATACTTACTGGTTCCACAATTAATTTGTTAAGATTATTTGTAACTATTAAAGGTATCATTTGCATCATTTATCATCAAATTTTTCATTTTATTTTTTTCTATTTTGAGCGTCCTGCATAAACCCGGATGTCCGTGTACCCGCGTTTTGGACTGCCGGGAGAAGAAAGTGCTCAAAGGGTCCGTTCACCTGGGTCCCCAACCCTGGTATCAAGATGGAGATGCTGTACACCAACTGGCTCAAAGGAGAACCCAATAACGTTAAAGGAATTGAGGATTGCGTTCACTTCCTGGCTCGCGATAACAATCTGCTCTGGAACGATAGTCGCTGTAGAGGAGTTGATTGCTTTGTCTGTGAAGTCGACTTATGAAGACAAGGCAAAGACCCAAGGATTCCAGGACTATGCTGTTCTTTGGAATATTCACTGGTTTCAAATTCCGAATTAACTTTTAAATATACTCATTTTTACCTGAAATTCTAAATTGACGACAATTAATTCGATGCATTTTTTGGAAATAAATTTGATTGCATCTTTTTAAACAGTTTTTGTATGTTGTTGAAATGATCGGAGTTTGTAATCAACTCATAAGACGCCATACAAATGAACTATTATCATTGGCAACGTACGACAATATATATTTTTATTAAAAATAATTACAGCAAAGGTCCAGTCATTCTACAAATTTTATTACAAAACCCTCAAAATAAAAATAAAAAATGTTTTAGGAAAGCATACAAAATTAGTAAAGTTTTAGCAATGTTTAGCAAGCAGAGACGGCCAATTTCTCCTCCATTACATTAGTTCATCTTTCCTCCTCATCGGCTCCGAGTACCTTTTCTGTAACTCGTTATTAAATTCAGTTTAAGTCACACTGAACCAAGTGGAAAATCTAGTATCAAGTCTAGAAATTAATAAAACCACTAACATGGTGCGTGTGTAAAGGTTACAAGCGCCCCCTAATTTTAGTGTACGAATTTTTATTATTATTATTATTATTATTATCATCATCATCATCAACATCACAATAGTCATTATTATGTTGAAAGAATCGCAAGATTTACCATATTACGCAGCAGTAAGATGGCTATGTTGCGAGGACGTCATGAGCAGGTGACTTCCTGGAAAGTAAAGGAAAGCAGACGTATAGTGAGAAAAACATTCCCTGCACTGTATTAAGTAACTTTAATTTTTTTGTTCGGACCTTGGGTGTTTATTCAGCCCTCAAACTGTTGTTTGGTAGTTAATGCAGCCCTTGGGCTAAAACGTTTGGAGACCCCGGGTTTAGACCGACCAAATGGTTATATCCGGTTGCGCCCCGAAAACTTCAGAAGATCCAAAGATTTGGTTTGAAAACGGAGGAAACCCTTCTGAGAATTCCTGTTAATTCAAGACTCCAAGGTTATCAATAAACTCTATACGAAAAAGTAATTAATGCGAGTTAATTAATTGAAACATTATTTTATGAATTATGATTTACATAATATTTTGAAATTATTAACAATTTGAAAATCGGAAATTATTTCTTTCATCATCTATTGGTTTCCGTGTTTGTGATCAATTCTGACATCTTGTGGTGTACCCACCATATTGTACCCATATTGAATCTAGTCTTTGAAAGGGGAACAGCTGTTTCGATGATTTGTATCTCCAACAAAACAATGATTGAATTGTGATGAAAAACAAGGCTGCATGTTATAAAAGAGACTTGTTGAGTCAGAGATTTCATGGTCTACAAAGTTCTCTTTTTTATCATTTTCATTTAGAAATGCTGAAATTTCTTTTTCTCCTCGGCGTTGCTCTGCAACACTTCCTAGCAATGGGACAAGGTAAAATTATGATTAGTATTGTACTAATGTATTAGTACTTATTATTTTTTAGTGTGGTTGTTATGATTGTCAAGTTATATTATTGTCTCAGGGCTATATAATTACAATGCAGCGTTATTGGAACGCTAGTTCACTGTAGTGTGAAGTATTATGATTGCGAACTAAAGTCCGATTGCTTTGCTATCTTTCTATCTCCCACTCTCTCCTTCTGAGGCTGCCTGTCTAGTACATAACAATTGGCGACGAGGATTTTGACGAACATATGCATTGAAAATGATGTAACCAATCGAGAATATCCTTCAGTTTATGATTGCGAGGGAAGAGAAATATGCGGAAGAACACCGACAGGAAGAAGAAAAACATCGTGAAGAAATGTTGATGTTGATCAGAGAGTTGGTAACTCCGATGTTCTGTATCACAGAGTTTGCAAAAAAATCGGCAAATTCACGCATGATCCGGAAGCGAACAATTTCGAGAAATTGGTTCCAGAAATTTGAAAGAAGTATTTCAAGCCAGAGTTTTCACAAACACAGTGAAAAGGTTGACCTTCTGGTTTCTCTGATGGACTCGAATAGATAGGCTCAATTTTCAGCAAGGATTTCACCAAAGCCGCCGTCAGAGTTGAGCTGGGAAGTTGATATGAACTCAGTTTTTTATGTATTTCTAATAAAAGTATCTGTAACGTAATCTTATGTGTAATCTGAAAAGGTAATTGAAGAGACGAAAAATGATAAAGTACTAAATCAATGAATAAATTGTCTAAGCAATGGAAAGTGGCCCTAGCAATGGTGTCTAGCAAATTGTCAAGATATTATGCAATTAGACAGGCAGTTTCAGTTCATTCAGAATGTCTTTTCTACGGCGGTGATACCCAAAAGTCTATCAACCGTATGAAGGCCTTGGCTAAAGCATATGTTTACTGGACAAACATAAACAATGACAGAAGATTTAGTCAAGTCTTGTCAGAGTTTCCAGGAAGCAGCCAAAAATCCTATTAAGGCATCACTATGTTCGTGGCCTAAGGAAAATAAACCTTGGGATAGGATTCACATTGATTTCGCAGGCCCGTTAGAAGGGAGAATGTATATGATATTAGACGATGCATACTCAAAATGACTATTAGTGTATAGTATTGTTGTAAACTTAGATTTTTGGAAGTTAATTAAGTTTATATTGCTAATATAGTTAAATTTGTACTTAATTATATTTGGCATCTTTTCCGGGCACGTGGGATCTATTTTTGCTACAGAAAGGCATTCTCGATAATCACCTGACAAACAACGAGAATCAAGACAACTTAGAAGCCCAAATAACCATTTGCATCCTTAAGTACCTCAATTCCTTAAACGCTTAACTTCTATTATTCAGTTCCGTTAACTGAATACCTGCTCTAATAAACTTATTAGTTAACTTACTTATTTGCGGACCCCCGGGTTATTTCATTGTGTCAGGAGTGGGATCCCAAAAAGTAAGTCATGAGCAAGGTCTTAGAAGATTTAACTTTTGCTGGAATGAGACGTGAGTTTAAGTTGAGGCAAATGGATTCGAAAGGCTCCAGGGAAGAATTGCAGGATCGCCTGCTGTCGTGGATAGTAGACCAGGGTGAGGATCCAGAAGCTTATATATTTGTTGATCCGGGTCTGAAATGGGTGATGGGAAATATGGATAAAATGATGCAAAGCTTTGAAGAAAAGATGGAAAAAGTAACTGAGGTTTTCTCCAACAAGGCCTCTACTAGCTACCAACCGGAGGAGACTCCATCAAGCACCATAAACATCATGCCAGCTGAGGCCTCAGCAGTTTACCCGATTGCCACACTGGTTTCGGTTGAGAAGGAGACCGAGGAAATTGTAGATGGAAGAACTTTGGAAAGCGAAGTGTTTCTTCCATGGAGTGAGGAATCGGGAATGGAGCTGAGGGAAGAGCTGGGTGAGGAGAACGGTGCTGAGGAGACCTTTGCTG
Organism: Whitmania pigra; assembly: GCA_021613335.1. Taxonomy (NCBI): domain Eukaryota; kingdom Metazoa; phylum Annelida; class Clitellata; order Hirudinida; family Haemopidae; genus Whitmania; species Whitmania pigra. The sequence goes on from JAJTWR010000302.1 coordinate 613,916, forward strand.
AGGTGAGTGAGGCCAGTTTGGTAGTTGACGGGACAGTCCAATAGTGGAGCTCCCAATAAATGTTGAGAATGAGGACAAAGGTGAGCTGAGGGAAAGTTTCGCAAACTCCAGAGAAGTCGCGCCAGTGCCCGATGAGCCAATTCCGTGCACGATTGCCTCGTTGGTATCGGTTGTGGAGAGAACCGAAGAAATAATTGAAGGGGGGACTTTGGGAGAGACCAGAGTGGAGCCTCCTCGAGTTGAGGAATCAGTGGAGGAACTGGACCCGGAAAACAGTGGCGATCGATTTGAGTTGGAGGTTTCCGAATTTGATTCAGCTGTAGATGTCGTGGAGGTTGGAGCTGCGGAGGTCATTGTAACTGAGGGTGGAGATGTTGGCGGTGAGGTACTCGGCGGTCGTGAGTATGTGGTTGATAAGGTTGGATCAATGTCTGAGGAGTTCATTTGTGGAGTTCTCAGCCAGGGCGGGTTTTCTGACCTTCGGAGGTCGTCGGAGATTCGAGGCGAGCATTTAGTGCTGTTGGCTGTTTTGCTGATCTTTTTCAGTAAGCGTTTTAGTAGAGATACCAGAGGAGGACGGGCTCGCATTGAAACAATGATGGTACATGGGCACCGTGTTAGAGATTGTGTCCCGAGAGTAAAAATGAAGCTGGCACACATTCGCCGACTGGCGAAGTACCACGGGGAGCAGCAGTCTGTTCGGGACGAACAGATTTAAAGGAGGGGTGTAATGTTGTAAACTTAGATTTTTGGAAGTTAATTAAGTTTATATTGCTAATATAGTTAAATTTGTACTTAATTATATTTGGCATCTTTTCCGGGCACGTGGGATCTATTTTTGCTACAGAAAGGCATTCTCGATAATCACCTGACAAACAACGAGAATCAAGACAACTTAGAAGCCCAAATAACCATTTGCATCCTTAAGTACCTCAATTCCTTAAACGCTTAACTTCTATTATTCAGTTCCGTTAACTGAATACCTGCTCTAATAAACTTATTAGTTAACTTACTTATTTGCGGACCCCCGGGTTATTTCAGTATTATGATTGTGAAATAAAGTCCGATTGCTTTGCTGTCTCCCTTTCTATCTGAGGCTGTCTGTATAGTACATAGCACATTATGATATTATTGTTATCGGTCATAACAATATCATTTCAATTTGATTGTGGTTGAGGTTATCAATTAAGTTATCTTTCAAACTCTTTCCATTCAATTTAATTTGATTTTTAATTTCAGAGTGTGTGTCATGTCCAGAAGGCTTCACCAACTTCGTGCAGCAGAACAAGTGCTACAAGGCTTTCTCGATGAAGGTAAAGTGGAACGATGCTCAGACCATCTGCGAAAAGTTTGGTTCCCATCTTGTGACCATCACAAGTGCTGACAGCCTGAATCCACTGAAAGTAGTGATTGACCCGATAAAAGGTATTGTTGTATGTTAATTCCACTGTAACTGAAACTACATTCAAATGATATATTTGCGTTATGATTCCATACAAATTAAACATTAACTGTTATATATGTAATGTTTTAAATATTTGTCAAGTATAAATGAACATTTTAAAAACTTTCTGGCGTGCCCATCCAGTTATTTTTTAAAACATCTTAAATAAGGCATCGCGTAACCGGCGCTACATTTTTTTTGCCGTCATTTTAGAGCATGCAATATAATTTTAAATTTATACTTTTAAGTCAGTAATTTGGTATCGTATTGTTTAACAGAAAGATTTGACATTATAATGATATCACATTCAGTGTTGAAATTCAAATAACTAAACTGTAATGTAAGAATTCAAGAGGAACTGACGCAACGTATGCGCGTAACTGACGCTACCTTTTTGAAATAGGTAAATCTAGATCGTAACCGTAGAAAATTATGTTATCAAAAATAGTTTGTATAGTTAGAACTCCTTAATATTAAAATAAAGAATATTCAGCATTAACTTCATCTAGATTTAGCACTTTGAAGCCATCCATAATAGTGATCTACATTGCATCAGAGGTTCAGAAAATCAGGTGCTCTTTTGATTTCTGCATCTTAGTAGGAGTTACATCCAGGTCACTTGTTTTCACCTTGACATAATCAAAATCTTGAAACCATAGACTGCAAAAGATTTTTCTACATCGACGACAAGTGACAATTTCAGTGATAAAATTGGATCTGGAGTTGTTGATTAAAAGATTTCAAGTTTAGAGATTAATAGATTCAGTCTCGGGTGACTTTGGCGAACCATGCTCCCGATCTCATAATTCTGCCATTGAACAGATTATTCTAGAAATGTTGTGCAATCTGAACAAAAAGGAAACTACTGATACCATAATTTATCAAAGAACTGGTTATTATGCATCTCAGTGCTTACTACCAAATGCCATATAGGAAAAGTTTGCTTACCGTACAGCTCTCAAATTTGTTTTCAAACTTTTAATCACTTGTTGCAACTGAATTTTTGGCATCTCAGGAACTGCTTGACAACCTTTCACGTTTGAAAATTAACTGGAATATGTTTTATTATGCTGGGAAGACAAGTTGACAACATGAAACTTCAAATTTCATTCATAATTGTCTTGCATGTTGTGTCAGTTAAGTAATTTGCATCGTCGCTCATAAACATATTGGCTTGCACCACTGATTTGTCTGCTATAAAATCAAACAAGAACGAAAATTTAAACTTAAATTTATTACATTTTATACTTATAACATTGATAATAAATTAAGACTAAAAAATTATAAAAATTGCTAAAATGATTTTTTGAGTCATAGGAAACATTTTCCTTGGAATTCACCAGTAAATACTTACTGGTTCTAAAGTTATTTCGTTCAGATTATTTTTTACTATTACGTATTATTTGTTAATATAATTTCATTGCATTTCAATTTTTTTATAAGCGTCCTGCATGAACCCGGGCTTTCGAAAGCCTACGTTTTGGACTGCCGGGAAAAGAAAGTACTCCAATGGTCCGTTCACCTGGGTCCCCAAACGTGGTATCAACATGGAGATGCTGTACACAAACTGGCTCAAAGGAGAACCCAATAACGCTAAAGGAAATGAAGATTGCTTTTACTTCGTGGCTGACGATAGCAATAATCTGCAATGGAACGATGATCCCTGTGAATCGCTTAACTGCTTCGTCTGTGAAGTAGACTTATGAAGGCAAGGCAAAGTCTCATGGATTCAATGACTACGCTGTCCTTTGGAATTTTCACCTGGTTTCAAATTCCAAATTAACATTTCAATATACTAGAGATGGGTAATTACTAACGATAAGTAGTTAAGTACTAGTTATTCAAAACTTTTTAAAAAATAGTTAAAAAATAGTTTATTTATTTTTCTAATAATAATAGTTTTATTAACTATTTTTTTTAAATAGTTAAAAAATAGTAGTTAACTATTTGTAGTTAATAACTACTTTAAAAGTAGTACTTTTTAACTACTTTTAATAAAATGTCAAGATTTTAAAATACAATTTGGTACATCACTGTATAAGCTTAGTTTCTTTGATTTCAAATTTTGCTTACTATAGCCATTTTTCACTTTTGAATTATTACTTAGTAGCCATATTTTGAAAACGTTTTATATAAATTGTGAGACGTAATCGAGCGCCTAGAACTCTGACTATCCATATTTGGTAATAATCTGTTAGTTTGATTCTCCAACATCATTCCTGATGTTAGTCGTCCAATGACTCTGCAAAGCAATCAAGAAAAAATGTTCAGCTCACAATCAATCTAAGAATGACAATCAAAAGTTTCTGACATTAGGAAAGCCTTCGACTTGTTTTTATTCGTAGATTGAAAAGTTACAAAACAAATTCCATATCACGTAATTCTGGTTACGCAAGTGTTCCTCAGCTAGTTGATGGAGACATTCAGCTAAAGTACCTCCTCTGTTTTAAACACATAATGTCAGCAATAATCATTCTACTTCCAAATTACAATTTCCTTATGCAATACTTACATCCAGGATGTAACATCCTATTATTTTTCAAACTCAGCAAGGAATGTACATTATCTACTCAATTATCCAACTGTTTGTGCTGCATTCATCAAGCTTAATGCGACATTACCAAGTTCTGCATCAGTTGAAAGACTTTTAGTGTAGCAGGTTTTACGTTTCAGGCGATGTAAATTATCGGATAATCATATCGACATGATGATTTTTTTTAAGAGATCGCTTAAAACATCCATTGTATACTTCTGTTTTTGATTAATTTGGACAATAAAATTTTGTTGATAATGTTATGCTAGTGTAAATAAATATGCTAATAAATTATATCTTGTTCAGTTGTCCAGAAAATTAATTTTATCAAATGTCAACTGTAAAGTAGTTAAAAAATAGTTAAAAAAGTAGTTAACTACTATGCAAGTAGTTAAGGAGTAGTTGCTAACTACTTTTTTAAAAAGTAGTTAAAAATAGTTACTAACTACTTTTTTATAAAAATAGTTAATGCGACATTATTGTAGTTAACTACTTTTTAACTACTTTTTAAGTAGTTAAAGCCCATCTCTAAAATATAATAATTTTAATTGAAATTCTAGATTGACGACAATTAATTTAATGAATTTTTTGGTAATAAATTTGATTGCATCCTTTTAAACAGTTTTTTGTTATTGGTAAAACGATCGAAGTTTGTACCCAACAAATATTAATATTTAAATTTCTTAAGCAAGGCTTCACCTGGAATTAATATTAAATTAACTTTTACGAAAAAAAAATATGTAATTCAAATGTTTTTCACAATGTATTTCCTAAGGCCTATGAAAACCTGTTACGTCTTCAATTTCTAGGTAAGAACATGTTTTTAATGTTTGGTATCATCTAGGGATGTCACCGAGTACAGAATATTTTATCGCAAAAGTTTGATATTTTTTAACATTCGCGTTAAGACGAGTTAAACGAAGTAAAAGGGGATTTTGTATAACGACATAATTTTAAGACTAGTTAACAAATCTAATTTAATATAGAAATATTTTTTTTTTATTTCTGAACCGATCTAAACAGATACCGATGTTGTATACTATTGTGTATAGTATTATGATTGTGAAATAAAGTCCGGTTGCTTTGCTATCTTTCTATCTCCCTCACACTCTGAGTTTGCCTGTCTAGTACATAACAAATATATTATTTGTGGAGATTACAACATAATAATACGCATACTGGTCGGCAGGAACAAGATACTGCTCGACCAACAACTTTGTTTGGTACCTCAACAAAGTGTAAAATGGCCGGTGTCGCACACAAACTGGATTTCAGGAAAACCAAACAATTAGGGCTATAACGAACACTGTCTCCTTATCCAACCTCAGCAAGATGGTAGAGTGATGGAGCGATGTGCCCTGCAATTTTGAATTATGCTTTATCTGTGAGATCGACCTTTAAAGAGAAAGTATGAGGTCAAATCTCAGGTTTATCCAATCTCGGGTAGAATAGGTTACATAGCTTATAAAGCTTACATAAAAATTTCAAAATTTCAATGACCATCATTCCTAGCGCCTCTGAAGCTACAAATGAACTATTATTATTGGCAACGTACGACAATATATATTTTTATTAAAAATAATTACAGCAAAGGTCCAGTCATTCTACAAATTTTATTACAAAACCTCGAAAATAAAAATAAAAAAATTTTTTACGTCAAACATACAAAATTAGTAAAGTTGTAGCAATATTAAGCAGGCAGAAACGGCCAATTTATCCTCCATTACACTAGTTCATATTTCCTCCTCATCGGTTCCGAGTAACTCCTATGTAACTCGTTATTAATTTCAGTTTAAGTCACACTGAACCAAGTGGAAAATCTAGTATCAAGTCAAGAAATTAATAAAACCACTAACACGGTGCATGTGTAAAGTTTACAAGCGCCCCCTAATTTTAGTGTAACTCCTAAAACATTAAACCGTTCAAAGCCAAATTTGGAAATTGTAAGTAGACTAGTTGTTTACCCGGCTTTGCCCTGTAGTAGACTTGCAATTCAATAAACAATGTATAGTATAAATGTTTTTTAGAAAGATTGCCAAGCAATTAAATAGATGTGAATTTGTTGTTTCTGGATTTTACAAGGCTATGTAACAAAATATGTCAGCGGGAGATCTCAAAAACTTCGACAAAAAATGCGAAAACTCTTTCGTGAAGCTTCTCAGAAAATTCCTCTGCAAACCAGCTTATAACAGACTTGAAACTAAATGTCTGTAAAAAGAGTCTGCAATTACTTGGTTACCATTGGAAAATTTAAATATGAGACGTTTGAAGGTTCTGCATCTCAAAGAAGGTCGCAGAAAGGTGCATGTGGAATGGGCCAATAATATGATTGACTTCAAATCGGTGTGGAACCAAACAATTTTCTGATTAGATAACATTTAATTTGGATGGACCAGATGGCAGCCAATATTACTGGCACCATTTAATTATGGAAAAGAAGACCTACTTTTACAGACAACAAGTAGGAGGCTGTTGGACACTGAACTTCGGTTTCCAAAGGAGTGAGTAGCAATAATCTTCAATAATTGATTCGCGAGCAATAACAAGTGAATTGTTCTTTGCGAGATTGAATTATTATTATTATTATTATTATTATTATTATTATATGATTATTATTATTTCTATTATTATTATTATTATTATTATTATTATTTATTATTATTATTATTATTATTATTATTATTATTATTATTATTATTATTATTATTATTATTATTATTATTATTATTATTAATATTATTATTATTATTATTATTATTATTATTATTATATTATTATTATTATTATCATTATTATTATATTGAAAGAGTTGCAATATTAACCATATCAGGAAAACACTATTCATAATCACATTGCTTATCTCACTAGAGTTGAATTATTTGAATACAATTGTAAGTACTCGATAGCTGCCAAACGATGTCACTCAATTTTGAATTGCTTCTTGCTAGCGATGATGACGATGATGATGTTTAATGATAATGGTGGCGTATTTTTTTAGTCCAACTGTTTCGCGAGCAATAGCAAGTGAATTGTTCTTTACGAATTATATTATTATTATTATTATTATTATTATTATTATTATTATTATTATATTATTATTATTATTAATATTATTATTATTATATTATTATTATTATTATATTATTATTATTATTATTATTATTATTATTATTATTATTATTATTATTATTATTATTATTATTATTATTATTATTATTATTATTATTATTATATTATTATTATTATTATTATTATTATTATTATTATTATTATTCTTATTATTATTATTATTATTATTATTATTATTATTATTATTATTATTATTATTATTATTATTTATTATTGTTGTTATTATTATTGTTATTATTATTATTATTATTATTATTATTATTATTATTATTATTATTATTATCATTATCATTTATTATTATTATTATCTTCATCATCATCATCATCATCCATCACAATAGTCATTATTATGTTGAAAGAAGCGCAAGATTTACCATATTACGCAGCAGTAATATGGCTAAGTTGAAATGAAAGCAGATGTGTAATGAGAAAAACATTCCCTGCACTGTATTATGTAACTTTGATTTTTTTGTTTGGACCTTGGGTGTGTAGTCACTGTTTGGTAGTTAATGCAGCCCTCGGGCTAAAACGTTTGGAGACCCCGGGTTTAGACCGACCGTATGGGGATATCCGGTTGACCATCGGATGTGCCCCGAAAACTTCAGGACCAAAGATTTGGTTTGAAAATGAAGGAAACCCTTCTGAGAATTCCTGTTGATTCAAGGCTCTAAGTCCATCAACAAACTCTATGTAATTAAAAAAGTAATTAATGCGAATTAATTAATTAAAACATTATTTTATGAATTATGATTTACGTAATATTTTGAAATTATTAACAATCTGGAAATCGGAAATTATTTTTTTCATCATCTATTGGTTTTCCGTGTTTGTGATCAATTCTGACATCTTGTGGTGTACACACGATATCGAACCCAGTCTTTGAAAGGGAAACAGCTGTTTCGATGATTTGTATCTCCAACAAAACAATGATTGAATTGTGATGAAAAACAAGCTGCATGTTATAAAAGAGACTTCTCGAGTCAGAAATTTCATGATCTACAAAGTCCTCTTTTTGATCATTTACATTTAGAAATGCTGAAATTTCTTTTTCTCCTCGGCGTTGCTCTGCAACCCTTCCAAGCAATGGTAGAAGGTGAAATTATGATTAGTTGTACTAATGTATTAGTACTTATTATTTTTTAATGTTGTTGTTATGATTGTCAAGTTATATTATTGTCTCAGGGCTATATAATAACAATACAGCGTTTTGGAACACTAGTCCACTGTAGTGTTTAGTATTATGATTGCGAACTAAAGTCCGGTTGCTTTGCTGTCTTTCTATCTTCCTCTCTCTCTCTGAGGCTGCCTGTCTAGTACGTAAGAATTGGCGACGAGGATTTTGACGAACATACGCATTGAAAATGACGTATCCAATCGAGAATCTCCTTCAGTTTATGATTGCGAGAAACGAGAAATATGCGGAAGAACACCGATAGGAAGAAGAAAAACATCGTGAAGAAATGTTGATGCTGATCAGAG
>JAJTWR010000302.1:627500-732500 GCA_021613335.1 Whitmania pigra
TATCCGGTTGACCATCGGATGCGCCCCGATAACTTCAGGAGGACCAAAGATTTGGTTTGAAAACGCAGGAAACCCTTCTGAGAATTCCTGTTGATTCAATGCTTCAAGGCTTCAAGGCTATCAATAAATTGTATCGAAAAAGTAATTAATGCGAATTAATTAATTGAAACATTATTTTATGAATTGTGATTTACATAATATTTTGAAATGATTAACAATCTGAAAATCATAAATTATTTCTTTCATCATCGATTGGTGTCCGTGTTTGTGATCAATTCTGACATCTTGTGATACTGACACGATATCGAACCCAGTGTCATTGAAAGGGGAACAGCTGTTTCGATGATTTGTATCTCCAACAAAACAATGATTGAATTGTGATGCTGACACTGAAAAACAAGAATGCATGTTATAAAAGAGACTTCTCGAGTCCTAACCCATGATCTACAAAGTTCTCTTTTTGATCATTTACATTTAGAAATGCTGAAATTTCTTTTTCTGCTCGGCGATGCTCTGCAACCCTTCCTAGCAATGGGACAAGGTGAAATTATTAATAGTTGTATACTTATTATTTTTTAATATATTATTTGTAGAGATTAAATTTATTTATTTTTTATTCAGAGTGTCAAGTCTGCCCCAACGGTTTCACCAATCTATCCGGCAGAAGGTGTTTAAGGGTCATTACGATCCCAATGAAATGGGAGGCAGCTTACCAAGCGTGCCTCATGCTAAACTCACATCTCGTCATGATAAGAAATGAGGAAACTAATAATTACATTAAACAAGTAGTGCAACCTGCATACGGTAACATGACAACTGTTATTTTAAAATTAATCCTTTTTGTACTAATAAACTTCAATGTTATCAAATTAATTCATAAATCCATCTTCTAGATGCTTGTTCGAAGCACATTGACAAAGTGCCCTTATACTGGGCGGCAGGAAGAAGAAAAAAAGCTCGAGCAGCAACTTTGTGTGGGTGCAACAGGGTGTAAAATTGCCGGTGTCGTACACAAACTGGCTTAAAGGAGAACCAAACAATCACAAAGGAATCGAAAATTGTCTCCACATCCAAGATGAACGTGATGGTAGACTTCCCTGGAACGATGTGCCCTGCGATTTTGAATTATGCTTTATTTGTGAGATCGACCTCTAAAGGTCTGAGGTCAAATCTCACAAGTGTACCCAATCTCGGGTAGAAGCGTATTTAAAAATTTAAAAATTTCAATGACCATCATTGGCAACATTTGAAAATATATTTTGAATAAAAATAATTCCAGCAAAGGTCCAGTCATTTTACAAATTTTATTACGAAACCTCGAAAATAAAAATAAAAATGTTTTACGTTGAGCATTAAAAATTAGTAAAGTTGTAGCAATATTTAGCAAGCAGAGACGGCCAATTTCTCCTCCTTTACAATAGTTTATCTTTCCTCCTCATCGGCTCCGACTACCTTTTCTATAACTCTTTATTAAATTCAATTTAAGTCACGCTGAATCAAGTAGAAAATCTAATATCAAGTCTAGAAATTAATAAAACCATTAATACGGTGCGTGTGTAAAGGTTACAAGCGCCCCATAATTTTAGCATAACTCCTAAAATTTTGAAAAAATTATAACAATTTTGAAAAATTTATAAAATTGATTATGAAATGGAAGTCAAAACATTAAAGAATCTACGGTTTTGTTTTCTTGGAAATCTGAATCAATTTATAACATTCATAACAAAAGTGACATCCGTATTACGAAATTCTCTACACCGAATTGCGATTTCGTTATAAAGATGTTTTACTGTCCTTTTGTTGCGCTAGTCGATATCACTGTCGTCTTCTTTGTCCTCATCAACGTCTTCATCGTCATCGTCATCGTCATCATCATCGATGATAAAGGATGGATGACGGCGAACAGGATTTTCCTCATCGATTTGACCATTACCTTCATCATCATCATCTTGGTCGTCATTATCATCTTCATCATCATCATCATCATCACCTTCATCTCCATATTCATTATCATCGATAGTATCATTTTCTTCGTCATCTTCATATTCTTCATCGGCAATCTCGGGTTGGTGTTGTTCGGGAAGGATCTCGTTTCTGTAAAAATATTTCTTGATTGTTATTGTTGCTAAATTTTTGATGGGATTATTGAATAGAATGAAGAAATCCAGATATTTACGATAGGTGAGCTAACCTAACGGCTAATAAATCAATCGCCAACCATGTCACAAGCAAGGAAACCAGCAATCTGTTACGTAGTTGGCAATGTCTAGGTCTCACATATTTTAATTTTCAGATTTAACCATATTCTAAATCATCAGCTACACTACACAAAAAATGAATAAGATACTAACTCGTTGGTCCTCTTTATTTTATATTCTTCATATGTCAGATCATTCTTGATGTTGTGGTAAACTGTATCAAACTTGCCATTGCAGAGCGGACACAACATTCTGGTCTTTGCCCAGTCTGTTATGCACTTGAAGCAAAAACTGTGCAGACACGTCTCCACCGAAGAACGATCTTCGAAATCTTCCAAGCAGATGGAACAACAATCTGGATCGTCCTGTATCTCGACTTTAGACTCTAACGCATATTCGTTTTCTGGCACTTGGTATACTTCGAAAGTGGTATCGCGTTGGATGTTATGCAAGATGTTCTGATACGGTTTTTCGCACCTAGGACACGAAGCTCGACGTTGTGGGTTTTTGCTCCAACCGATGATGCACTGAAAACAATAACTGTGGAAGCAGGTTTCCAAAGTCGCTCGATTCTGGATGCCATTTTTGCAAATGGCGCACTTTTCGACTTTTTTGGATAAGCTTTTACGAGCTCCAGGAGTTCGTGTTCCTGCAGGGCTAGCCTGCACTTGCTGTCTCTGATGATCCGGTCTTTGAAGTTCTGTCATTGCTTAGTACAAATTTGAATAATAAGGCATCTCTTAAAACCTGTTTAAGATTTAGCAATCTCACGCGAAAGACTCAAAATGTTTAATAATTTTAAAACTGTATTTCCAAAAAGCTGCATAAAGTTATTTTGTTTTAAATTAAAATTGATAAAATAACAGATAAAAACGTTTAAAATAATTTATTATTTAAATTTAAAATATTGACCGTCTTTAAGATGGCAGTTTGATTTTGTGGCGTTAAAGATGCAACTGTTAAACAATATAAATATGATTGGTGTCATTTTAACGTTGTGATTATATTTGAAACGAGAAACTTGGCTTCATTATTCATAATTCCATGACAATCCCTGATCTATCCAATTCCTTAGCAATATTTCTTATCGAATAATTTGCAATCATGAAGGCCTTAATTTGTCCTCTTTCTCATTTTGTCACAACTGATTTCTTCCACATGATGAAATGAAATTAAAAGAGAATTATATGGTTTATTTATTTTCTTAAAGACCGCTGCATAATTATATCTGTTAGATCTAATAATATTTAGGCGGAGATGATTTCAATTTTAGGAAAGTTTGAAGGTATGTATTTTATTTTAACTCCATTTTTTTTTATTTAAAGTCAACTCCATAACGAGATTATTTAGACTAAAAAAGTTTGAATATTTTCATATTCCATTGTATTATATAATATAGCTTGCTTAACGACAATCTTTGATCTTTGGAGTAAGACGAAACAGTTATGAAACGAACCCAAACCGGAAGCTGTCGTTAGCTTTATTTTAGGCCACAGAGTTTGTTAATTAGCATAATTTACAGAGAAACATTGACCAACACAAAAGGATATGTTGCTAGTTATGACTTTTGTTTGCAAATGGAGATTTGTTTAATTACTGAAAATGTCACCAGAATATGTTAATTATTATGGAAGTTGTCCATAAAAAGTGGGTGCAAAAGTAAAATAATAATTCTTGCTCTGTATAAACGCAAATAATAACCAAAACGATAACAACAACAACAGCAACAGTGGGGAATTGCAATGGCAATAACAAATTAAAAAGACAAACTCGGTCAATTTATTCCGGTTAACATATTACACGTTAGTAAATTATTAAGGTGCTAAACATTCAAGTTTTGTAATTATCTCCTTTTCCTTAGGACACAGTCATCGTGGTCACTGCTCTTGCGTTTCATGCCTATTCTTATGTCATCGTCATCTTTATCAGTCCACGAGGGATTATCAATCCTGATGTAACAGGAGAAAAAAATCATGTTAGCATCGGTGAAAGTAATGCTTTTTAAAATAATTGGTTAAATATTCATGTAAGGCTAATGATAAGTTAGCATAATGCTTTTTAAAATAATTGGTTAAATATTCATGTAAGGCTAATGATAAGTTAATTTAGTTAAGCAATATGGACACATTATAATAATGAAATTAATCCAAACATATTAGCTCGAGCGCTGGTGCTAGGTAGGACATCATTTTGCCATGTCCGGACTGCGTTTACTAAAGATCCACTTTGGTGGTTGATTGCAGGTAGTTCATAAGTGGCACGATTGTCGGCCACAATGACAGGCTGGGGAACTACTCTGTGAAAAAAAATGAAAATGGAATAGTTTAGAATATTATTGCCTCGAGATAATTGGGGCTAAATTTTGGTGGAACTCTGAAGAAATTTATTCTAGTTTCTAAAATCCAAACCTATTAACTTGATTGTTGGTCTGTATAGGTTCATCTTGTTGATTATATGCAGTTGGGTAATAAATGGGAGAATTGTTGGCTACTCGTTGGACCGGTTCGTTAACGACTTTAATTCTGTACAAAAAAAAAATAACTTAACCTTATTGAAAACTTAAGTTTAAACTTAAGAGGTGGATCCAGTTGGGGTCGTCAAGCATCTAGAGCCAAATAACCTAAAGCCTTCTGTGACCAGTTTTCAAACTGGTTGATTTGCCCCCAACGAGAAATATTAACTTCAAGTAGCCAAGCATGCAATAGTAAACCAACTCTTCGGTCTTTGTTACGTCATATTCCTCAAATGTCAGGTCTTCTTGGACGTTGTGATAAATGAGGTTAATAGGGCCATTGCAGATCGGGCACAATTTCCTCACTTTTGCCCAATCTACTATGCATTTGAAGCAAAAATTGTGGAGACACGTCTCCACCGCTGCACGATCTTCGAAGTTCTCAAAACAGATGGAACATTCTGTCTCGATGGGTATCTCGACTTTCGGTTCTAATTCGTAATCAATTTCTGGCACTTTGTAAGTATCGAAATTAGTATCGTCCTTGATGTTATGCAATATGTTCTGAAACGGCTTGTCGCACCTAGGGCACAGACATCGATTTTTCGGATCGAAGCTCCATCCTACAATGCACGGAAAACAATAACTGTGAAAACATGATTCCAAGATTGCGCGATTTTCGATGATTTCTTTGCATATCGTGCACTTCTCTGTCGTTTTATTGCCCACAATTTCGCCATTGTTCTCTGTCATTGTGTCGGATGAATTCTAATTTTAACGTGTCCTAGAAGCGGTCAAGTTTTTAATTTTCATTTTGTAAACACATTTGTTCTAGCAAACAGCACCAAAGAATCTGTATGCTTTTATTTTTGCACTTTGTACATTTTTATTTGTTAAATTTTTAATTATGTTTTTAAGAAAAAAATAAGATTTTGTCGGACAGTTGTTACGGTTTACATTAAAACAGGATAGACTTATGATATAGTGCTAAGAAATTTTGTTGAAATCTTTTTTTTTTGAAAATATATAACTAATTTCATGGAATAAATTGGACCATTTTTGTAATAGATTAATCGAGCATGGTTCCCACGTGAGATTAAGTGATTTCTTCCGAAAGACACAACTGACATGATTGGTTTTACAATTCAATCAGTTTCTGGGTTGAATTTTAAATTAAAAGCTGTTCTTCGCATTTTTAAAGTCTCCACCAATTAACCATCCTAATAATCATTCTGCAATGGCAAGAATCGTGTTTATAAAAAATGATTTAAAACACGAATTGTGAAAAGATGAACTCTTGTCAAAACCTTTATTACAAGTTGTAATTTACTGCTGTTTACAAATTAAACAAATTCTTAAAAAATCCTATCCCCCTTGCTGCTCTGACGGTGGTCCTCCCTGACATTGGTTTCTTCTTCGACTCTTTGATTCCATTTCCTTTGGCACGTGAGAAACATCCTTTTCTGATCTGTTCTACCTGAGGTTGTTCACATTTTTCCTGGAAATCGATGCCGTGATAGAATTCCTCTGCATCTAGGTACACCTCATCATCGTCGTCGTCTCCATATTCGTCACAACCACGGGAAATGCGAACGGAATTCATCTCTTCGTTTAGGCTATAGTAATCGTCGTCGATGTCGTCTGTTTCTGAATTGTTTTTCGAATGGCTTCTTCTATCGAAAGATAAGTTGGATTCTCGTGGTTCGTAGCCGCTTGTGCTAGGTTGTACGTTGTCTTGTAGAGTTGCTGTCATGTTTGTCTCTACCTGAGGAAGTGTCTGGAGATTATTTGGAATACTATGGAAGGTATTGCTGGCAACGGGGTCGGGTTGGTTTTGAGATGGAATGATCTTATTCCTGTAAGAAGTTAAAGATTCAATAATATATAATTAACAAATTGTGTATCAAGTAGCTCGTAGTGCATGGTCTTGGCCTGGTAAAAATTGAACCACACAATCCATATAGGGTCGATATGCCCTGGGGTTAATCAATAAAAACTTTGCGTTTGTTTGGCAAATTATGCACACATTCCACGAACATTAGAAGTTCTAAAGTTGAACTCCAAGAATGGACAAACAAAATACTAACATTTCTGTTTCCTTGAATTCGTATACTTCGTATGACAGGTCTTCCTTGACCGCATGGTAAACGCAGTCATATCTGCCATTGCAGATTGGACACAGCCTCCTCACTTTTGCCCAATCTTTTATACAGTTGAAACAAAAACTGTGAAGGCAAGGCTCCACAAAGGCCCGGTCGACAAAGTCTTCGAAACATATGGAACATTCTGTCTCGGGTATCTCGACTTTCGGTTCTAATGTGTAATCGCTTATTGGCACTCCATAAATGTCGAACTTGGCATCTCTGTGTTTGATGTCGTACATTACTCCATGATAAAGCCTGTGGCATGTTGGGCATAGCAACTGATGCTTTGGATTGTTACTCCAGTTGATGATGCACTGTAAACAATAACTATGGTGGCAGGATTCTAAGAACGCGCGATTCCGAATGCTCCCTTTACAAATAGTGCATGCCTCCGCACTTTTATCAATGCAAACTTCTTCACGGTGATCTGACATTGTTTTGGAGAAGGCACCTGTGAAATGATAATGTTACTTTTATTTAGTAAGATTTGTTGAGGGTACTTTATTGTCGAAGAATTTTGTAGATTTTATAATTTTAAAAAAGATCATTAAAAATATTTTAAAATTATATGGCTGGCATCATTTTATTTCGGTAGCTACAGCTAATCAGATAAAGGCGTCGATAATACCAACTACAACAACAGCAACAACTGAGCTTATTAACCTCTTGAAATTATAAATTCTTATTTAGTCAAAAAAATTAACTTGAAAACTTCGAGAAATTATTAATTCAAATATTTCATAATTTAAATCCTTGAAAAAATATCCAAAATTTCAAAGTCACGCCATTAATTTTTTACCGTCTCTGAGATGGCAAAAACTATTATTTAAAATCGTTTTAATGAAAACAAAATATTAGATTTCTTAAAATTTTAATTCAAGAAGACCCGGCTTAAATTGAATGTTGTATTTTGAGAATTTTGAATTAAAAGTGTTTAGTAACACCTTAAATGGGATCTAAACTCATTTCAAATAAGTCATTTGTGTCAGTTTTTTCTTAATATTGCTCTAAAACTACTTAAAATTAATTTTGAATTAATGTGGCTATAAAAAACTTGGAAATTGTTATTAAATTATATTTTTTAGAACATCCTATCACATTGAGTGATCTATGACATAAATCCTCCTAAATCAGAATAAATACAATGTTATGTCGGGAAAGTATTTTAGATTTTATTTTTTCAATAGAACGGTGCATGAGGTGGCCCAATTTGTCGCAGTAAACAAAATATAATAACCACCCAACTAACCTTTTTTGTCCAAATATTAAGTTTACCTCGGTGCCAAACCGTCGTCATGGTTTCGGTTTGCCGGAAAACTGCAAGTTAACCTTCTGTTTTGGACTTTCACAATTAATAATCATCAATATAATTCACAATCAAATCCTCACATGCATAATATCGCAGACATTCTTTAGCGACATCGACAGGTTTACAATTAAAGTTTCATCGACAGGTTTACAATTACAGTTTCATCGACAGGTTTACAATTACAGTTGCATCGACATAGTTGATGATTTCTTTGATTCAACCGTCTAAAATCGTCTGAAAATCTTCTGAAGAATGTTCAAAGTAAGGCATTAGCAATAATTTTTGAATGTAGGCCGCTATTGTCACGACTCTTGGTCTTAAACCATAGCTATTTTCTAAGCGGAACTTAACGAAGTAAACACAAATGTGAGGACAAGAATTCGTGAAAGCAATGATTGTAAAAGTTTTAAGATGATGCTACAAATTTGGACGATTTATTTTTTTATTATCAAGGCTATTGGAAGTATCACAGGTATGGATAGTTGCCATTGTAAAATCTGTTCTATAATATTCTTCTTAAACTTTCAATTGTTAGGATTTTATTTACGTATTAATTAAACTAAATACATATTATTAGTAGATGAATACCTTTATACGACAAAGCATTCGTTATTGTCATGAAACAATCCAAGTAGTTATTGAGAGAATTTAATTTAGTTGTTAATTAATTTCAAAGTTTTTTGATTTACTGTGAAACAAAGTAAAATGATAAACATAAACATAAGTAAGTTTTAAATTTTAGACTCAAGTAACAAATTTGTTGACAAAACAAACGAAACAATTAACCTCAATGATTTGGTAATTATTATCCACAAGGAGTGGATCAAGAATTATGATAATGTTCCTAAAAGGTTTTCCATGCTTCCAGAAAAGACCTGTACCTGTGTTAACACAAGCATTTTGATATTTGGTTAGTAATCTTTTGTCATGCCATGCTTAGCACGATGAGAGAATCTAAATGATAATTTGTAATGCTTACATGACATTCCAGATAAAGATATGACATTTGATTACATGCCTTTGTCTCAACCGCTCATTGTTGGAGACAATGTGACTTTAACGTGCCGTGAAACGTTCAATTCCAGAGTTGATGTCATTTGCACTGAAACAAAAATTTATGATTCATCTGGCATTATTTACAATGTTACCAATGATGTTGTTTTTAACAGAACGTACGAGAAAGAAATGACAGTCTCTGTTAACTTGGATACAAACGGAACAAGAACTTATTACTGTTCTTCGACATATTCGATCAAAGGGATTTATAAGGACGACATTATTAGAAATGTTTCTTTAAGAATATACAGTAAGTCATTGAATCTCGTTTCGTTGATTCGTAAAGCATCTTTTAGATCAACTGTCCATTTACAGTGTCTCCAAGAAATGTGCATCCCGATAAAGAAATAATTAAAATCAACAGATTTGTCGAGTGCATTTCAAATTCCGACCCACCTTCCGAATATTATTGGAAATGTTCCAATGACAGCTGGGCTTCCAGAGGCGCGTCTGTTGTTTATTTGGAAGCTGGCGACTTCAACTGCACTTGTGTCGCTCATAGTATTATAGCGGGTCACCAATATAAATCTCAGTGGAACGGTATAATCAAGGTTATGGCAAAAGGTAAGTCTACCTAGCGGTTTTAGTAACGTAGTACTTGGGGGGTGAGATGGTTAACCCTAACCGAACCCATGGGTTCGGACCCTCCCCACGAAATAATTTAATATGAAAAAAAAATTAATGTTGATAGTATTATTAAGATAATATTATTTAGGAGTTACCAACTCTGCTTTACAAACAATTTTTAAAAATAACATCTATAAATAAAAAAAATTTTGATCGCCCCGAAATCAATTTACAAATATGACCTCTGGATTCGTAATAGCCCTATAAATGTTCAAAGCATTAATAAAATACTACTATTAGTTTGATCTAATCAGGTGTACTCTAATTGCTGTATTTATAACTAATACCTTAGTTATCATACTATAGAATAATAATTACTAGTGAGTTAGATTAATCGTATTAAAAGTTAATGTAATTTACTTCACAAAGGACAGCTGAACGAGGCAGATGTTCGTCAAAGATCAAGGATTGCCCTTTTCGTTTGCCTGGTTTTTTTATGGATTTTTTGTACGCAATAAACTGACTTGCAATTGTTTTCCCGTAATTAATTAATTAATTAAGTATCCAAAGTTAGTGCTTCTTGCAAGTGGACCCGTGCTATCTCAAAAAGACAACTTATTTACAGACAGATAGCCGGGGCAAAAATTTAAGAGAATTTTATAAAAAATGGTATCTTTAACATAACATAACATAACAATTATTTATAGTGGTTAAGAAGACCTGGATCTGTGTAATAACCACTCTTTTTAGTCCTAATATCCGAATTTACTTAAATATATTTTGAATTTATCTATTGTGTCAGCAATAGAACTTGAACTGAAATAATTGTTTTTCAAGTTTCCCGAAGCCTTCCTGTATAATTTACAATCGTGCCCTCTAGTAGAAACACTTTTTGTGGCTTCGAAAAACTGTTCAGGCAAAAGGCCTTCCCTTCCCGATAAAATTTTGAATGCCTCGATGAGGTCCCCTCTATTTCTTCTCTTTTCCAGAGTCGTTAATTTACATCTATTTAATCTTTCCTCGTAACTAAGCTTTCCAAAACCATCTATCATCCTGGTTGCCCTTCTTTGTACTCTTTCCAACATCTCTACATCCTTCCTCAAATGAGGGTTCCATACTTGCACACAGTACTCAAGGTGTGGCCTTACTAATGCCTTATACAATCTCAGTATTACATCCTTGTTCCTGCTTACTACTGTTCTCTTTATCATTCCAAGTACTCTGTTTGCTTTTTTAGCAACTTCCATGCACTGTAGAGATGCTTTTCCATTGTTCTGCATTATTACCCCCAGTTGCACCTTTATAGATCTAATACGAACCCAGTTTTATTTAAAAAATAATGTAAAATTCCAAATATTGTTATTGTAATAATTTTTGAATTACACAGTTTCCTGAGTAATTATTTTATTACAGCCTGAAATTTGACATCTTAACAGTCGTTGGATGTTAAAAAATAATTGCAAGGTGCATCAAAACGATTTAAGAAAAGAATTCACATATTTCGAACTAGTCAAATAAGCCTTTTATGTAATTATAATTGTAATAATATTAATAATAACACGTGATAGTGATAATAATATTATCAATAAATTTATAAGGCACCATGTAAATCACTGCATCGACATTTTATTATATATTATAAATATTTCATTACCGAAAATTAATTTTTATGTCTCTTCAACTGGGGTTCAATTTGGTCATCTTCATCAGACCTTGACCTCTTGTTACTGGTCAAAGTTACTGGTTCACTGGGGGTCGATTCCTCACTCTCTTCAGTGTTCTGGCTAGGTTCGTCATTCTCCAGTTCGGGGTTGTCGTCGCCATCTTCAGTTTCAGTATCGCTGTCATCACTTATAAATGGAGTTGATGATGGAAGGATATGAAATAAGACTCTATCAGTTAGATCTTCAGAATCTGAAGAATTTCTATTTTCCTGGGGAACAGTTTGAGGTACAGAATGGTCAAATTGTTCGTTTATGCTGTCTCTGTACCAAACTCTTCTTAATTCACGAATCATGATCCCTTCACCGCCAAAAATAACAAATCTTACGAACATTGACCCTAACGGAGCATTAGTATTTCGTACTTTGAGGGTACTGTGAGTTCTATCCTCATTAAAATCGTGGAATATCTCAGCGAACTGCCTCTTGCAGACAGGACATACGTTCTTCTCTTCGGACCAACGCTCGATGCATTGGAAACAAAACTTATGACTGCACACATCGGTTGTGCTCAGATTGTCGATATCACCCAAGCATATGGCACACGGATCGTCAGATATGCCCTCACCTGAGTTGTTGCTTTGTAGTTTGGAATCTGACATTTTTTGATCAAAAATTTGACAATAAACGATAAAACTAGTTTGTGTATTTACTCAACATAATACGGGCGCTATTTAAAAATCTTCCTCTTCAACATAAGCAAAAGAGAAGACTCTGGATAGAGTAAAATTTTAGTTTTAAGATTTAAAATTTTCAATAAAGTATACTTTAAAAATTTTAAATTTCAAAATTAAAATTATTGAAAATAAATTGAACGAAATAAATTATAGAATCAGTTTTGGAAAGTTTTACTTATCGCTATAAAACAGTTATCACAGTTGTCAACTGTCCGGGTTAATTTCTCTTATAAATAATTAATAGTTAACAAACTAAATTTGACAAATTATTGGACAGTTCCAAAGTTAAAGACCAATTATTTTAAAATGCTTTTTGGTCAAAGTTATCATTATTTTTACAACTAATGCTAATAATTTGCAAATAGCATTTTATAATTTTTTAATCAATTAGTTTCTTGGTTTTTAAGTTTTGTGAAACTTTCACTTCTCATTAACACTAACAATGTACAGGCCCCATTTTAATAATTTGCATTACTCTGATAAGCACTTTTCAAAGTTGTAGCATTTACAGTAGTTGTAGCTTTTTCTACGATGATTAATTTATC
The DNA here is from genome assembly GCA_021613335.1 of Whitmania pigra. Classification (NCBI taxonomy): domain Eukaryota; kingdom Metazoa; phylum Annelida; class Clitellata; order Hirudinida; family Haemopidae; genus Whitmania; species Whitmania pigra. The sequence continues at coordinate 640,170 of JAJTWR010000302.1, forward strand.
TTTGTGCAATTTTAAAAGGACATATTTTATAAAAATGGTCTTCCTGTAGATATTTCTAGACTAAACCAGCTTTTAGTAAATCAAACAAAGTAATACTCTCCAAATTACAGAATTTTCTGAGTACATATTATATAATTTGACATCAATTTTAATTTCGTAATTAAGATAATTTAAAAGTGTACCAAAGCGATTTACGAAAAAATACAAACCACATATTTCAAATTATTCAAAATAAGCCTTTTATTATACCGCATCGTTCACATTTTTAACATTACAGGAAGTAAAAAGATTTTAATGCCAAATAGAAAATTAAATTTTAGGCCTTTTAGATGTCTGTTCAGATTGATTATCTTCGTCGTATCTGGACCTCTTGTTACTGGTCGAAGGTTCATTTGGGGTTGCCTCCTCATTCTCTTCAGGGTTAGAGCTAGGTTCGTTCTGTTCAGGGTCTGGGTTATGGCCACTACCTTCAGGGTCGCTCTCTTCATCTGGAGCTGCTCTTGCTAAACTCGCTGAAATAGTGATATGTAATCGAACTCTTCTGGGTAAACCTTCAGTACCTTCAGAATTTGAGGAAGAACTTCTAACTTCCTGGAAAACAATTTGAGGATCAGCTAGGCCAGATTGTTCGTTGTCGCTATCTCTGTTCAAACCCGATCTTAATTGTTCACGAAAACTAGATATTAAACGCGCAATATCCCCAAGCATAGACATTCGTTCTTGACTTGTCATACTCTGCATTCTTAGGGATGAGTTAATGATCCCGTTTTCACCGAATAATCTATTCACAGTTGAAATAATTTCATCAAAAATATCCCCCAAAACATCGGTATTTTGTACTTTTAGGGTACTGTGAGTTCCATCCTCATTAAAATCGTGGAATATCTCAGCGAACTGCCTCTTGCAGACAGGACATACGTTCCTCTCTTTGGACCAACGCTCGATGCAGTGGAAACAAAACGTATGACTGCACACATCCGTTGTGCTCAGATTGTCGATATCGCCCAAGCATATGGCACACGGATCGTCAGATATGCCCTCACCTGAATTGTTGCTTTGTACTTTTGAATCTGACATTTTTCGATCAAAATTTTCACACGAACTGATAAAACCTGTTCACGTACTCCCACAACATAGTATGGGCGATAACAATACTCTGCCCCTTCAACATCAGCTGAAGCGATGACTGAAATTTTAGTTTTAAGATTTTTAATGCTCGCCAAAATAATGGATAAATATTAAATTTTAAAGAAAATTAAAATTGTTAAAAATAAATTGAAGGGCATAAATTATAGAATCGGTTTTTAAAAAATGATATTTATTGCCATGCATTTATCAGGGTTATTCGTTTTCAAAATAAATAAATTAAGTTTTCGTGCAAATTGGTGAATTTCAGCACTCAAAATTTAAAAACAACAAATTCTTAAAAATACTTCTCATTACCCATTACTTTTACAACTCGTTAATGCTAAGAATTTAATGTTTTATTAATGTTATCAATTAGTTTCTTGAATATCCCCAAGCATAGACATTCGTTCTTGACTTGTCATACTCTGCATTATTAGGGATGAGTTAATGATCCCGTTATCACGAATAATCTATTCACAATTGAAATAATATCATCAAAAATATCCCTCAAAACATCGGTATTTTGTACTTTTAGGGTACTGTGAGTTCCATCCTCATTAAAATCGTGAAATATCTCAGCGAACTGCCTCTTGCAGACAGGACATACGTTCTTCTCTTTGGACCAACGCTCGATGCAGTGGAAACAAAACGTATGACTGCACACATCCGTTGTGCTCAGATTGTCGATATCGCCCAAGCATATGGCACACTGATCGTCAGATATGCCCTCACCTGAATTGTTGCTTTGTATTTTTGAATCTGACATTTTTCGATCAAAATTTTCACACGAACTGATAAAACCTGTTCACGTACTCCCACAACATAGTATGGGCGATAACAATACTCTGCCCCTTCAACATCAGCTGAAGCGATGACTGTGAAATTTTAGTTTTAAGATTTTTAATGCTCGCCAAAATAATGGATAAATATTAAATTTTAAAGAAAATTAAAATTGTTGAAAATAAATTGAAGGGCATAAATTATAGAATCGGTTTTTAAAAAATATTTATTGCCATGCATTTATCAGGGTTATTCGTTTTCAAAATAAATAAATTAAGTTTTCGTGCAAATTGGTGAATTTCAGCACTCAAAATTTAAAAACAACAAATTCTTAAAAATACTTCTCATTACCCATTACTTTTACAACTCGTTAATGCTAAGAATTTAATGTTTTATTAATGTTATCAATTAGTTTCTTGAATTTGAAATTTTTTGTTTTTAATGTAATGAAACAATTCTCGATGGCAGCAAATAACAGGTTCCTCGGTCACACATCAATTTGATCAACGTCCATTGCCTCACTCATGTCGCTACTTCCTTGGGGATCATTGTCTACCACATCTTTAACTGCGCTGGAGTAACTAATTCTCCTTGTTCTGGCAGATCTCTCGGTTCCATCGATTTCTTCGTCGATTTCTTCATCGATTTCTTCATCGATTTCTTCATCGATTTCTTCATCGATTTCTTCATCGATTTCTTGGTCAGTCTCTTCTTCGTTTTCTTCATAATTTCTGTCGTCGATTGCGTTTCGGTTTGACGAACGGTGAGCTGAATTTGCACCGTTGACGTGTGGCTTTTGGAATGGATACTCGATGCCAAAGCAACTGGTACACTCTGTGTAATCTTCGTCGTCCCTAGATTGTGAAATTGGTAAAGGTTAATTGATGGCCTATGATTGCGTTTCAAAGGTTCTAGTTTCCTAAATTCATGCTTTAAATAATAATTAAAAACATAAATTTAGAAGTTAAGTATAAACTATATTATATAAAAAAAATATAATAGTTAGGAATCATGGGAACTCACTCGATGTCGTAGTAGCCTACCCTTTTCAAAGGAATGACTGTGTCGCTTTCCTTGCGCAGTTCCAAGTACCTGGCCTTGCATAGTGGGCAATCTAAGGTTATCTTGGACCATTCCATGATACAGTCCATGCAAAATGCATGCGAGCAAGATGTCGACACGACTCTATCTTGATATTCTTGCAAACATATGAAGCATTGACCTCCTTCTCCTACAATGGCGGGACCGGCAGTTTGGTCTTGAGGTCTGAAATTATTTGAGAACGGATTACATAATTTCTCGGTATTTTATTGGAACGTCAAAGTCAACATGCAGCGATGGTGATTATTATTAATACTTACCCGTTAGCCACGCTCTGATAGTTTAAGTCGTTATCCATGGAATAATTATTTATTGATGCAATAAATTAATTAATGCCTCCTAGAATTTTTATAATCATATTTTTGTTCCATTAGGACTAACGTGTTATTGCAAAAACACTAAAAATTTTATGTTATTATTAAAAATTTGAAAATTTATTAACCATTAGATCATAAAAACCGATGTGAAATGTTACCATAATTTTAAATACGTTTAAAATCCTCTAGTGAAAACTTCGCTAAAATGACTACGAGAAGTTTTAAAGATTTTAAAAAATGCCAAGAATGCGAAATGTATGGAAGTGTCGAGGGTTTGAATCTAAACCAAATTTGCAAGAACTGTGTGCGAATGAAAGACGTCGTCGAAAGACTCGAACAACTCATAGGTATCAATAAGGAACAAAGTGACAAAATCGAGTTGCTCGAAAAAAAGTTGGAGACTATAGAAAGCGGTAAAGTAGGAGGAGATCTTGTGGAAAATAAATTTCAAAGCTGGAGGAGAAAGTAGAGAGCTTACTTGTCTCAGTCGAGGCTGACATGACAGCCGAAGCTGGTACTAAAAGCAAGGGTCTTGCATGGACAGAAATTGTAAAGAAAAGAGTAGATGCAAAATTGAAAACAATTGAAGACAGAGTACAAGTTGTGGACAAAAAAATCAGTACAGCAAAAACCATTGCTCAGGAGGAAGTCGAAAGAGAAAGAGAAGGAACAACATTATACTGTACAGGCTCGAAGAAAGCAAAGCTAAAAGTGAGCCAGAACAGAAAACTGAGGATAGAGACACTGCTATGCATTTCATCAACAATGTACTTGGTGTAAAATGTGATAGTGGTGACATCAAAAGTGTATTCAGGATAGGTAAGGATACAAAGGAGGTAAGGCCACTAATGATTCAATTTAGGGAAAGAGAATCAAAGAAACTAGTTTTGGAATCACTTCCAAAATTACGAACTGCAGAAAGCAAATTCAAAGGCATCTCTGTCTGCCATGATTTGACTAAAGCAGAAAGAGAGCAATGCAAGAATTGTTGGAAGAGGCGAAGAAAAAGCAAGCTGAAGATCAGTCGGGGGACTACATTTTCAGAGTGAAGGGCCAACCAGGCAACATGAAGCTGGAAAAGCTGAGGAGGAGGTAAGATTAGAAATTAATCATTTAAGTAAGGATATACAGAGTAAGAGTTCTGAAATGTGTTTATGCCAATGCTAGAAGTATAGTTAGTAAGACTAAAAGGACAGAACTCGAGCTAATTGTCGATACGGAGGAGCCAGATATAATTGGCATTACTGAGTCTTGGGCAAAAGAAAGTATTCAAAACTCTGAGCTAGCAATTGATGGCTATGAGATGTTAAGGAAAGACAGAGAGGGACAGAAAGAAAATGGACATGGAGCAGGAGGGGTATTAATTTATATTAAGAATTATATCAAAGTAATAGAAAGAAAGGAATTTCAAAATGAAAACTTTAAAGAGAGTTTATGGTGTGATATTTACATAGGTAAATTCAAACTTCTTTTAGGGGTTTGCTACAGGCCACCAAATTTTAAAGAGGATACTGGACTAAATGAGATATTATACAAAGCCAGTAAGGAATTTATGCTAGTAATGGGTGACTTTAACTACCATATTAACTGGAACACTTTAGAAGGAGAAAGACCTGAGGATATAAACTTTATAAATGTAACAAATGATAACTTCTTATTCCAGCACATCACTGATCCCACAAGAGGTAAAAACACATTAGATTTGATATTAACAACAGATGAGAACTTAGTGGAAGGCCTAACAGTTGGTGAACACTTTGGAACAAGTGATCATCAAGTTGTCAGATGGAACATTTATTTAGAGACGACGAGGATTTAAAAAAAGAGAACCTAGATTCTAAAAACTTTTTTAAGGCTGACTATGATAAAATACGGAATGAGTTAGAGAAAACAAACCTAGCTAAAAAAATAGAATCTGCTAATGTAGAAGAAGCTTGGGCAATAATCAAGAAAGAGCTAAATCTAGTTGTAGATAAATATATCCCAAGCAGAGGCAGAACTCAGAAAAGACAGCCATGGCTTACGAAGGAGGTCATCAAATGCAAAAGAGCTAAGTATAAAGCATGGAAGAAATTACGAGAATGACAAAAATAAATTCTGGAGAGGAAGAGGAAAGAGAGCTTAAGGATTTAAAACAAAAATATCAGAAACAAAGGAATGCATCAAACAGAATTAATAAAAAAGCATTACTAGAATATGAGAACAAATAGCAAACAAAAGCGATAGCATAGAGCTTTTTCAGATACGTTAGATGTAAACAAAAAGTAAGGGACAAAATTGGACCATTACAAAATAGTGAGGGGCAAACAGTTGATTCAGTAGAGGAAACAGCCAATATATTAAATAGCTACTTCAGTTCAGTTTTTACTAAAGAAACAATAGGGAATATACCAGAACTGCCAAGGAGAATCCAACAGATTGAGATAAAGTTAGATACAGTAAACTTCTCAGAAACAGGGGTAATTAAGCAACTGGAAAATTTGAAAGTAGACAAGAGCCCTGGAATAGACAACCTACATCCTAAACTACTATATGAGACAAGAACAGCTATAGGAGAAGCATTGGCAATCTTATTTGTCAAATCGTTTGATTCAGGAACAATACCAAGAGATTGGAAAGATGCAATAGTAGTTCCTCTATTCAAAAAGGGAAGTAGGGGTTTGCCATCCAACTACAGGCCAGTAAGCTTAACTTCTATAGTTTGCAAGGTAATGGAAAGAATGATCAAAGAGGCTGTATCAACTTTTTTTGGAAGAAACGATGTGATTGGAAAGAGCCAACATGGTTTTACTAAGAACAGATCGTGTCTTACCACCCTACTTGAGTTTTTTGAAGAAATTTATGAGTGGGTTGATCATGACAAGGCTGTAGATGTAGTGTACCTAGACTTCGCAAAAGCATTTGACAAGGTGCCCCATCAAAGGCTTCAAAAAAAGCTCGGTGCATGTGGGATTGAAGGCAAACTATTACATTGGTTTACAAACTGGTTGACAGATAGGAGACAGAAGGTAGGCATAGGAGGAATTTATTCAGAGTGGCAACCAGTACTTAGCGGCGTCCCACAAGGATCGGTGCTTGGACCTGTACTGTTCTGCATATATATAAATGATCTGGATGATGGCATAAGATCTAAGTTATCTAAGTTTGCTGACGACACTAAAGTAGCAAGAAGTGTCAGCAAGCAAGAAGATGTAGATACACTTCAGGAAGATCTTAACAAGTTATTCAAATGGGCAGAAGATTGGCAGATGCTTTTCAACGTAAGCAAATGCTCCATTATGCATATGGGATGCAAAAACACGAAAGTCGAATATGCATTTGGAGGAAACATTCTGAAGCAGTCAAATCAGGAAAGAGATCTGGGGGTAATAATGCAGAACAATGGAAAAGCATCTCTACAGTGCATGGAAGTTGCTAAAAAAGCAAACAGAGTACTTGGGATGATAAAGAGAACAGTAGTAAGCAGGAACAAGGATGTAATACTGAGATTGTATAAGGCATTAGTAAGGCCACACCTTGAGTACTGTGTGCAAGTATGGAACCCTCATTTGAGGAAGGATGTAGAGATGTTGGAAAGAGTACAAAGAAGGGCAACCAGGATGATAGATGGTTTTGGAAAGCTTAGTTACGAGGAAAGATTAAATAGATGTAAATTAACGACTCTGGAAAAGAGAAGAAGTAGAGGGGACCTCATCGAGGCATTCAAAATTTTATCGGGAAGGGAAGGCCTTTTGCCTGAACAGTTTATTCGAAGCCACAAAAAGTGTTTCTACTAGAGGGCACGATTGTAAATTATACAGGAAGGCTTCGGGAAACTTGAAAAACAATTATTTCAGTTCAAGGGTGGTTTCCTTATGGAATAAACTAGATAAGGAAACCATCCATGCTGACACAATAGATAAATTCAAAATTTATTTAAGTAAATTCGGATATTAGGACTAAAAAGAGTGGTTATTACACAGATCCAGGTCTTCTTAACCACTATAAATAATTGTTATGTTATGTTATGTTAAAAGTTTACTTTTATTTGAAAAATGGGGCGAATTAATAATTATCGACTAGAATGGAAGAAAAGATTATCACAAAAATTTTTAAAATAAACGATTTGAATTGATTAAATGTTATAATTTTAAGAGTCTTTTTTAACATCTCTCGTAATGGGCCAAGACATTTTATTTCTGTAAACACTGTAATCACCAACTCCATTACAATCTCGATTAACAAACAAATTAACAGCTAATTACAAATATTTATACTAAACAACAAAAATGTCGAATCCAGAAGAGAAGGCTCACCAAAACAATGATAAGACGTGCGACAACCCTGATAATGAGTGCCTCATATGCTTGGATGAGATCAACAACCTCAGCACGACCGATGTTTGCAACCATCGCTTCTGCTTCGACTGCATCAGGCAATGGTCCTTAACAAGTGAAACTTGTCCTTTCTGCAAGAGAGAATTTACACAGATATTCCACGATTTCAAAGAAGATGGCACCCACAGCTCTTTCGAACTAGATGATTGCGTCACGTTAAACGTAAATAATATTGCCGATTTTGTCAATTACCTGACCAGTCAGATGTTTCCATACGCAACAATTGTAAGCTCAACAGAGGTCGAGGACATGGAAGAAATGGCTGCCGAAGGAACCGAAGATGGATACGAATTTGAAGTCGATGGAGGCGGTGATGAGCCTAGATACACGAGTGTTTTGACGATTAGGATTCGTGACGAAGACGGGCAAAGCTAATCAGTTTCAGATTCTGCTGCTGTTGCAAAAGGAGAAGCTGTTTTATAAGTTTTACAAAAATTCTAGACATCTGCTTAGGGATGGTTGTCTATATTTCCGGAGAATAAAATTGGAACGTATTTTAAATGTTTTATTTTCATAACTTTATTTTATTTATTTTGTATGAGAAGCTAAATTTAAATAAAATCGCTGAAACACAAATATTTCGATTTTATAAAATTATAAAAAACATAATTCTAATAAGTCACTATCCTTAAATAATTATATCACACTTTTTTAAAAGTTATTTAAATAATCTCAAGTTATCAAAATGTGTCTAGTATTAAATTATAATGTTAATATTTCTAGTTTAATTTAACACATTTTAAAGCAATTACTTAACTGAATGGGTACAGTTTGACAATTTGTTTGTGAAAATTTGTTAAAACAGTTTCAACAATTTGACCTTCAAGTCTTTTTGAATGATTTATCATCTGCATAGCTGCTTTTGATTTTTTTAAATAATAAATTATTTTTTTAAATTAAAACTTTGGAATTCATGAAACTGGTTCCGAGAGAAAATATGAAATTTTGCATAATTCATCAATGTTTCTCGTTGAATTTAAACTCTATTTGAACATGATGATTAAATAAAAAATAAATCTAAATAAAATGCACAGTTAAGTGATTATGTGTTTAATATCTTTAGCCAAAAAAAAGGGGTCTATAGGTGCGTGTTATAATAGTTTGCGTGTTTTCTAAATGTTTATACAAAATGGAAAAATTGCGTGTTAAGTTCGTCCGCGTGTTCGTGAAAATATTACTAGAGTTCACTTAAAGACTGCAGATTTAATCGGGTATCTATACCAAGAGAAGATTTATAATTCAACCTTAAAAAAATCGTTTAATAAAATGAAATAAATTTTTAAAATCTGATTAAGTTTTAAAAATAATTTCATTCAATTTTAATTGCCAACAACATTCCAGAATCTATTAATAGCTACTTGGATCTTTAATACTTGAACATACATTATTGTCTTTAAAATGCATCGTCGCGCAACTGTACATTCTCAAATTCGGTATAGGGATTCTAGGAAGCAGAATACTAAAAAGAATTGCAATTCACCACCAATATGTCAATTATGTTTACGAAATATCTACGATGTAGGCATGATTGATTCATGCACTCATCGCTTCTGCTATCAGTGCATTATTACTAGGTCGGAAACCAATAGAGAATGTTTCATATGCGGTGGACAATTCTCCCAAATTTACTACAACTTTAGTTCCCCTAATGCGCTACACCCTTCAGAAATTAATGCGCGGACAAGGACAAAGCTTTATGAGACGATCACCTTGTTAGATTTGGACCAGCCAGATTTGAAACAACAACCTCAAGATTTTGAGAAAGAAGACCATTTTTTGTACCATTATGCAGAGTATGAGGAAATGGACGAAAAATGTTGGCGATTTTGCAAAGCTTTATCTAAACTTTACAAGCTCAAAATTGAATTATCCCATGCGGATCAGGCATATAACTGATATAACCTTTGAAACGTTTGAAAGTTGATTTTAAATTTAAGAAAATAAAATTTTTGCTTTTTAAATTTATGGCTTTGTTGATCGTTAAATCATGGAAAAGAAAATAAAATTATGAAATTAATAAAATTTTATTCAATTGGATTGTTCAACTAACATCATATTTTCTAACAATATTTATCATAACAATTATTTATAGTGGTTATAAACATTTGGATATATATAATCACTCGGACATTTTGCTTCAATGTTGAATTTAAACTCTATTTGAACATGATGATTAAATAAAAAATAAATCTAAATAAAATGCACAGTTAAGTGATTATGTGTTTAATATCTTTAGCCAAAAAAAGGGGTCTATAGGTGCGTGTTATAATAGTTTGCGTGTTTTCTAAATGTTTATACAAAATGGAAAAATTGCGTGTTAAATTCGTGAAAATATTACTAGAGTTCACTAAAAGACTCTACAGAGTTAAGCGGATGTCAATACCAAGAAAGGATTTATAATTCAGTCTTACAAAAATCTTTTAATAAAATGAAATAAATTTTTAAAATCTGATTAAGTTTTAAAAATAATTTCATTCAATTTTAATTGCCAACAACATTCCAGAATCTTTTAATAGCTACTTGGATCTTTAATACTTGAACATACATTATTGTCTTTAAAATGCATCGTCGCGCAACTGTACATTCTCAAATTCGGTATAGGGATTCTAGGAAGCAGAATACTAAAAAGAATTGCAATTCACCACCAATATGTCAATTATGTTTACGAAATATCTACGATGTAGGCATGATTGATTCATGCACTCATCGCTTCTGCTATCAGTGCATTATTACTAGGTCGGAAACCAATAGAGAATGTTTCATATGCGGTGGACAATTCTCCCAAATTTACTACAACTTTAGTTCCCCTAATGCGCTACACCCTTCAGAAATTAATGCGCGGACAAGGACAAAGCTTTATGAGACGATCACCTTGTTAGATTTGGACCAGCCAGATTTGAAACAACAACCTCAAGATTTTGAGAAAGAAGACCATTTTTTGTACCATTATGCAGAGTATGAGGAAATGGACGAAAAATGTTGGCGATTTTGCAAAGCTTTATCTAAACTTTACAAGCTCAAAATTGAATTATCCCATGCGGATCAGGCATATAACTGATATAACCTTTGAAACGTTTGAAAGTTGATTTTAAATTAAGAAAATAAAATTTTTGCTTTTTAAATTTATGGCTTTGTTGATCGTTAAATCATGGAAAAGAAAATAAAATTATGAAATTAATAAAATTTTATTCAATTGGATTGTTCAACTAACATCATATTTTCTAACAATATTTATCATAACAATTATTTATAGTGGTTATAAACATTTGGATATATATAATCACTCGGACATTTTGCTTCAATGTTGAATTTAAACTCTATTTGAACATGATGATTAAATAAAAAATAAATCTAAATAAAATGCACAGTTAAGTGATTATGTGTTTAATATCTTTAGCCAAAAAAAGGGGTCTATAGGTGCGTGTTATAATAGTTTGCGTGTTTTCTAAATGTTTATACAAAATGGAAAAATTGCGTGTTAAATTCGTGAAAATATTACTAGAGTTCACTAAAAGACTCTACAGAGTTAAGCGGATGTCAATACCAAGAAAGGATTTATAATTCAGTCTTACAAAAATCTTTTAATAAAATGAAATAAATTTTTAAAATCTGATTAAGTTTTAAAAATAATTTCATTCAATTTTAATTGCCAACAACATTCCAGAATCTTTTAATAGCTACTTGGATCTTTAATACTTGAACATACATTATTGTCTTTAAAATGCATCGTCGCGCAACTGTACATTCTCAAATTCGGTATAGGGATTCTAGGAAGCAGAATACTAAAAAGAATTGCAATTCACCACCAATATGTCAATTATGTTTACGAAATATCTACGATGTAGGCATGATTGATTCATGCACTCATCGCTTCTGCTATCAGTGCATTATTACTAGGTCGGAAACCAATAGAGAATGTTTCATATGCGGTGGACAATTCTCCCAAATTTACTACAACTTTAGTTCCCCTAATGCGCTACACCCTTCAGAAATTAATGCGCGGACAAGGACAAAGCTTTATGAGACGATCACCTTGTTAGATTTGGACCAGCCAGATTTGAAACAACAACCTCAAGATTTTGAGAAAGAAGACCATTTTTTGTACCATTATGCAGAGTATGAGGAAATGGACGAAAAATGTTGGCGATTTTGCAAAGCTTTATCTAAACTTTACAAGCTCAAAATTGAATTATCCCATGCGGATCAGGCATATAACTGATATAACCTTTGAAACGTTTGAAAGTTGATTTTAAATTTAAGAAAATAAAATTTTTGCTTTTTAAATTTATGGCTTTGTTGATCGTTAAATCATGGAAAAGAAAATAAAATTATGAAATTAATAAAATTTTATTCAATTGGATTGTTCAACTAACATCATATTTTCTAACAATATTTATCATAACAATTATTTATAGTGGTTATAAACATTTGGATATATATAATCACTCGGACATTTTGCTTCAATGTTGAATTTAAACTCTATTTGAACATGATGATTAAATAAAAAATAAATCTAAATAAAATGCACAGTTAAGTGATTATGTGTTTAATATCTTTAGCCAAAAAAAAGGGGTCTATAGGTGCGTGTTATAATAGTTTGCGTGTTTTCTAAATGTTTATACAAAATGGAAAAATTGCGTGTTAAATTCGTGAAAATATTACTAGAGTTCACTAAAAGACTCTACAGAGTTAAGCGGATGTCAATACCAAGAAAGGATTTATAATTCAGTCTTACAAAAATCTTTTAATAAAATGAAATAAATTTTTAAAATCTGATTAAGTTTTAAAAATAATTTCATTCAATTTTAATTGCCAACAACATTCCAGAATCTATTAATAGCTACTTGGATCTTTAATACTTGAACATACATTATTGTCTTTAAAATGCATCGTCGCGCAACTGTACATTCTCAAATTCGGTATAGGGATTCTAGGAAGCAGAATACTAAAAAGAATTGCAATTCACCACCAATATGTCAATTATGTTTACGAAATATCTACGATGTAGGCATGATTGATTCATGCACTCATCGCTTCTGCTATCAGTGCATTATTACTAGGTCGGAAACCAATAGAGAATGTTTCATATGCGGTGGACAATTTCCCAAATTTACTACAACTTTAGTTCCCCTAATGCGCTACACCCTTCAGAAATTAATGCGCGGACAAGGACAAAGCTTTATGAGACGATCACCTTGTTAGATTTGGACCAGCCAGATTTGAAACAACAACCTCAAGATTTTGAGAAAGAAGACCATTTTTTTTACCATTATGCAGAGTATGAGGAAATGGACGAAAAATGTTGGCGATTTTGCAAAGCTTTATCTAAACTTTACAAGCTCAAAATTGAATTATCCCATGCGGATCAGGCATATAACTGATATAACCTTTGAAACGTTTGAAAGTTGATTTTAAATTTAAGAAAATAAAATTTTTGCTTTTTAAATTTATGGCTTTGTTGATCGTTAAATCATGGAAAAGAAAATAAAATTATGAAATTAATAAAATTTTATTCAATTGGATTGTTCAACTAACACCATATTTTCTAACAATATTTATCATAACAATTATTTATAGTGGTTATAAACATTTGGATATATATAATCACTCGGACATTTTGCTTCAATGTTGAATTTAAACTCTATTTGAACATGACGATTAAATAAAAAATAAATCTAAATAAAATGCACAGTTAAGTGATTATGTGTTTAATATCTTTAGCCAAAAAAAAGGGGTCTATAGGTGCGTGTTATAATAGTTTGCGTGTTTTCTAAATGTTTATACAAAATGGAAAAATTGCATGTTAAGTTCGTCCGCGTGTTCGTGAAAATATTACTAGAGTTCACTTAAAGACTGCAGATTTAATCGGGTATCTATACCAAGAGAAGATTTATAATTCAACCTTAAAAAAATCGTTTAATAAAATGAAATTAATTTTTAAAATCTGATTAAGATTTAAAAATAATGAAATTAATTGAAATAATTTCATTCATTTTTAATTGCCTACTATAATTAATAAAATCTATTATAATATATTATTTATATAATAATAATAATACTAATAATAATAATAAAAATAATACATAATTTGTTAAGAAGACTTGGAAAAGAACAAACATAAAGTATATTTAATTTATCGATTATGCAAAAAGGGTAACACAATTTAGACTTAATATATTTCATTCAATTCCAATTATGAATATCAATAGTAATTTAACGCTAAAGATGTTTTGTAACTTTTTTAACTTAGCTTTTTATCTCTAAAAAATAATTTGCTTCTTGAGATTGTTGAAATTAATTGAATTAAATTTAATTTTAAACGCCAATAAAATTTTAAAATGATATATCTTCATATTTAGGATCTTCTATTTTCAAAGTCGACTGCATGGCTCATTACTTACAATATTGCAATATTACATTATACATTATACATTATACATTAATAAGCAATATAAAAAAGATGCCTGGCTCTGAACAACAACAACAACAACAACAACAACAGCAGTTAAGATTTACTTTCGACGACTTTGTACTTGGATCTGCGTACAATAAATCACAAGGTCAAAAATCCGACGCTTGCAATGCAACGCCAACTGCGGAGCGAGTTTTGAAAGCTCTCAAACAACTCCAAGTTGTTAAGGAGCAACTTATCGAGGATGCAATTCCAAAGTATCCTTGCTTGATTTGTTTAAATGAATTCAAAATCCTTAGCAAAATTGACTGCTGCAATCATGGATTTTGTATCGAGTGCATAGAGATGTGGACCAAAAAGAGCAACACTTGTCCTGTCTGCAGGAAGGAAGTCAAAAAGATAATCTACGATAAACCTAACAGCACAAACAAAGTCGAAAATAATGCTCCTGCTGACGATCTATCAAATACAAGTACAGTGGCTGATCAAGAATACTCTTACAGGAGGGGCCACAAACTGCAATCAGGGATCGCATCTAAGAACCAGAGAACACCGGTTCTAACTTTTTTGTCCAAAGTGGTGAATTACTGAAATAATTTAAATCTGTTTTTGTTGGTTTGAAATAATAAAAAATTCAGTTAAAAATTTAAACCAAAAAGAACAACTTTTATATAATAATAATATTAATAATAATAGTAATAGGTTTAATTAATTTTATTTTAAAAGTGTATTTAAATTTTATTTTATAAATGATTTAATTAATTTTCGCTAACATTTTCCATATCACAGGAAGGGCCATGGCCCTATCCCGACCCTCTAAATCCGCCACTGTTCTAGTACTAACATAGGTAATGTACATGATCAAGGCAGATGGCGCATTTCAAGGTCACTGCATTAAACTATTTGAGATAACGACTAATATAATTTTTAAAAATTTAATTGATCAATTTACTGAACACAATATTCAGTTTCTTGTAAATGAAGCTACAATAATCAAAATACCAGGGATTTAGGAGAGACTTATTTTTTATACAAAATTCCAAATTTAAAATCAAATAATTTGGCAGTTCGATAAAAACACGCGATAACACCCATGTTAAATTCGTCCGTGTGTTAAATTCGTCCGCGTGTTCGTGAAAATATTACTAGAGTTCACTTAAAGACTGCAGATTTAATCGGGTATCTATACCAAGAGAAGATTTATAATTCAACCTTAAAAAAATCGTTTAATAAAATGAAAGTAATTTTTAAAATCTGATTAAGAAAAAAATCTGATTAAGTTTTAAAAATAATTTTTTTTCAATTTTAATTGCCTACAATAATTAATAAAATCTATTATAATATATTATTTATATAATAATAATAATAATAAAAATAATACATTATTTATTAAGAAGACTTGGAAAAGAACAAACATAAAGTATATTTTAATGAATCATTAGTAATGGCAGAGCTAAATTCATTTGGCATATTAAATAAAAATTGCATCTTATAAATAAATAAATAAATAAAAAATATTATAAATTTGTGCTCCATTTCTTTAAATAAAAGAAATATAAATCATTTAATTATGACGTTAATGAAATTACATTCAATTGGATCGTTGAACTAACATCATATGTTCTAATAATATTTATCATAACAATTGTTTATATTGATTATAAAGACTTGTATCTGTATAATAACCACTCGGACATTTTCCATAATTCGTCTATTTATTCCAGTTGAATTTGAAGTCTATTTGAATATGATGACTAAATAAAAAAATAAATCTAAATAAAAGGCACAGTTAAGCGATTATATGTTTATTTTAATTTCCCGAATGTGATGTATACGTTAATTTATCGATGATGCAAAAAAGGTAACACAATTTAGACTTAATATATTTTATTCAATTCCAATTACGAATATCAATAGTAATTTAACACTGCCAAAGATGCTTTTTAACATAGCATTTTATCTCTAAAAAATAATTTGCTTCTTGAGATTGTTGAAATTAATTGAATTAAATTTAATTTTAAACGCCAATAAAATTTTAAAATGATATATCTTCATATTTAGGATCTTCTATTTTCAAAGTCGACTGCATGGCTCATTGCAATACTTACAATATTACAATATTACATTATACATTATACATTAATAAGCAATATAAAAAAGATGCCTGGCTCTGAACAACAACAACAACAACAGCAGTCAAGATTTACTTTCGATAACTTTGTACTTGGATCTGCGTACAATAAATCACAAGGTCAAAAATCCGACGCTTGCAATGCAACGCCAACTGCGGAGCGAGTTTTGAAAGCTCTCAAACAACTCCAAGTTGTTAAGGAGCAACTTATCGAGGATGCAATTCCAAAGTATCCTTGCTTGATTTGTTTAAATGAATTCAAAATCCTTAGCAAAATTGACTGCTGCAATCATGGATTTTGTATCGAGTGCATAGAGATGTGGACCAAAAAGAGCAACACTTGTCCTGTCTGCAGGAAGGAAGTCAAAAAGATAATCTACGATAAACCTAACAGCACAAACAAAGTCGAAAATAATGCTCCTGCGGACGATCTATCAAATACAAGTACAGTGGCTGATCAAGAATACTCTTACAGGAGGGGCCACAAACTGCAATCAGGGATCGCATCTAAGAACCAGAGAACACCGGTTCTAACATTTTTGTCCAAAGTGGTGAATTACTGAAATAATTTAAATCTGTTTTGGTTGGTTTAAAATAATAAAAAATTCAGTTAAAAATTCAAACAAAAAAGAGTAACTTTTATATAATAATAGATTTAATTAATTTTATTTTTAAAGTGATTTAAATTTTATTTTATAAATGATTTAATTAATTTTCTCTAACATTTTCCATATCACAGGAAGGGCCATGGCCTTATCCCGACTCTCTAAATCCGCCACTGTTCTAGTACTAACATAGGTAATGTACATGATCAAGGCAGATGGCGCATTTCAAGGTCACTGCATTAAACCATTTTCAGATAACGACTAATATAATTTTTAAAAATTTAATTAATCAATTTACTGAACACAATTTTCAGTTTCTTGTAAATGAAGCTACAATAATCACAATACCAGGGATTTGGGAGAGACTTATTTTTTATACAAAATTCCAAATTTGAAATCAAATAATTTGGCAGTTCGATAAAAATATTTTATTAGCTAATAACACTACAAAAAACGTATTAACATTCATTCACGCATAAAAAGATATAAAGAATTGTTCATTAATGAAACATTCAAAAAATCGCCAAGCTTTGTAATAATAATAATAATAACAATAATAATAATAATAATAATAATAATAATAATATTAATAATAATACTATTAATGATAATTAAGATTAATAATTAGAATCTTTTCTGTTATTACATTCAAAACCAGTAAATCGACCATCACTTTAACAAAACCAGCGACCATTTAAGAGTTAATAAATATTTCAAAAGCAATTGAGAAAATGTCGAACCAAGATTATACGAAACAAGTCAGTTACTCATTTGACGACATAGTCGTTGACGATCCGTGCGTCATATGCTTGGATGACATCAAGAATCTCAGCACGACTGACGTCTGCAATCATCGCTTCTGCTTTGAATGCATCGAGCGTTGGTCCAAAATAAACAGGCAATGTCCATTGTGCAAGAGGGAGTTCATGGAGATATTTTACGATTTCAAGGAGGACAAGACTCACAGTACTATCAGGGCAGATGTTCCAATGATACTTGATCTTCTCGATTCTGATGAAGAAGAGATAGAATTTGAGGTTGTAATAGGAGACGTCACACGGAGATTAAGAAGCAACGATTATTGGAACTACGTGTTTAGTAGTACTGCCCTTCTGATTGAGAGAATCGATAGTCCCACAAATGATGATGATGATGCATTGAGTAACGACAATGATAATTCCACATCTATGGAGAGAGATATTGAAGAGGTCCACCATATAGATGGTAACATCCAACTCGTTGAACAACATGAAGGAGATGTCAGCTCATAGGATGGAGATCTTGATAATGATGCAGTTTATGAGGTCATAAGCTTATGAGAATATATAACATTGAAAATATAAAAAAAATAATAAT
This sequence comes from Whitmania pigra, assembly GCA_021613335.1. Classification (NCBI taxonomy): domain Eukaryota; kingdom Metazoa; phylum Annelida; class Clitellata; order Hirudinida; family Haemopidae; genus Whitmania; species Whitmania pigra. The sequence goes on from JAJTWR010000302.1 coordinate 658,376, forward strand.
GATCAAAATATAATCACAAAATTATAAAAAAAAAATAACAAAAATATTAATTAAAAATATTTTTATATTTGGGATCTTTTTCATACTCTTTGACGACCGCGCATATTCAAAACTATTCCATTAGACACTCAAAATCTTGCACTGGTTGTGGCACATACTTCGTCTTAAATCTCAATTCACCAGATTCATTTGTATCAAATCATTTTACACCAAACATGTCGGATGCAAATATACAAAACGATATCTCATTTGACGACATAGTCGTTGACGATCCCTGCGTCGTATGCTTGGATGACATCAAGAATCTCAGCACGACTGACGTCTGCAATCATCGCTTCTGTTTTGAATGCATCGAGCGCTGGTCCAAAATAAACAGGCAATGTCCATTGTGCAAGAGGAAGTTCATGGAGATATTTTATGATTTCAAAGAGGACAAGACTCACAGTACTCTGGCAATAGAGCCTCCGTTGAATTTTGATAATCTTTCCGTTTTAGAAAACGCAGATGACGGCGGATTTGAGATGAGAATCGGTGGTATCCTCCAAGATATTGTAAACCGCTTGCAACTCGAAAGTTCCGCTAATGAGGATAATAACGATGCATTCAATAACGATAATGATAATGATGATGTTAATAATGATGATGTTAATAATGATGATAATAATGATGATAATGGTAATGTTAATAATGATGATAATGCGCCACGCGTAAGACTTCAAACAAATTAAGTATTATCACCGCTTCAGCAATGTTCATTTTATAATTATAATTATTATCTTTGAGATTGAAAATAAAAAGCGAACGTTATTCACAAAATTGTTGTCTTTTGAAGTTCATGACTTTGTCTTTAATAATCAAGAAAATATGTAAAATAAGCCCAATTAATTTTTTAACAGCGATAATTAAACCGGAATGATTTTTGGCCGGGAAAATTGATATTGTGCCTTTTAATGTTAGGATAGTGTAATATTAAGCTTTTGATCAATTGGCAGGAATTCCAGATCGATTCATAGTGATGTTGTGATTATAACACTATTGTTATAACATGTTATTTAACATATAAATTATCATTAAAACAGTAATAATTATTTCAAATGTCTGAATATTAATTAAATTAGAATTAAATGAAAAAACTGCCCATCGCTTGTTATTTTTGTAATAGCTAAAAAATTAACAAAAACTATAAATATATTTTTTTAATATTTAGAATCTTTTTTTCATACCTCGTTGGCGAACGCGCATATTCAAAACTATTCCATTATAGACAGCCAAAATCTTGCATTGCTTGTGGCACATACTTTGTCTTAAATCTCAATTCATCAGATTCATTTGTATCAAAACATTTCACACCAAACATGTCGGATTCAAATATACAAAACGATATCTCATTTGACGACATAGTCGTTGACGATCCCTGCGTCATATGCTTGGATGACATCAAGAATCTCAGCACGACTGACGTCTGCAATCATCGCTTCTGCTTTGAATGCATCGAGCGTTGGTCCAAAATAAACAGGCAATGTCCATTGTGCAAGAGGAAGTTTATGGAGATATTCCACGATTTCAAAAAGGACAAGACTCACAGTACTCTGGAAATAGAGCCTCCGTTGAATTTTGATAATCTTTCCGATTTAGAAGACGCAGATGACGATGAATTTGAAGTGATAATTGGAGATGTCACCCAAGTTATTATAAACCACTTGCGTTGGAACTTCCCTAATGCAACCAGTCCGACTGATGAATTCCAAAGTTACTCTAATGATGATGGTGACAATGTATTCAATAATGATATTGATATTGATATTGATATCGATATCGATAATGATAATAATAATAATAATAATAATAATGCGCCACACCAAGGACTTCAAACATATTAAGTATCAATACCGCTTCAGCAATGTTCATTTTATAACTATAATTATTATCTTTTAGATTGAAAATAAAAAGCGAACGTTATTCACAAAATTGTTGTATTTTGAACTTCATGTCTTTGTATTTACTATCAAGAAAATTTAATTTAATGTATTTAAACAATAAATATAAGAAATAAGCGCAATTAATTTTTTAATGGCATTAATTAAACAGGAATGTTTTTGACAAGGTCGGGCCACAAAAAGATGTACTGCCTTTTAATGTTACGACAGTGTAATATTAAGCTTTTGATCAATTGGCAGGAATTCCAGATCGATTCATAGTGATGTTGTGATTATAACACTATTGTTATAACATGTTATTTAACATATAAATTATCATTAAAACAGTAATAATTATTTCAAATGTCTGAATATTAATTAAATTAGAATTAAATGAAAAACTGCCCATCGCTTGTTATTTTTATAATAGCTAAAAAATTAACAAAAACTATAAATATATTTTTTTAATATTTAGAATCTTTTTTTCATACCTCGTTGGCGAACGCGCATATTCAAAACTATTCCATTATAGACAGCCAAAATCTTGCATTGCTTGTGGCACATACTTTGTCTTAAATCTCAATTCATCAGATTCATTTGTATCAAAACATTTCACACCAAACATGTCGGATTCAAATATACAAAACGATATCTCATTTGACGACATAGTCGTTGACGATCCGTGCGTCATATGCTTGGATGACATCAAGAATCTCAGCACGACTGACGTCTGCAATCATCGCTTCTGCTTTGAATGCATCGAGCGTTGGTCCAAAATAAACAGCCAATGTCCATTGTGTAAGAGGAAGTTCATGGAGATATTTTACGATTTCAAAGAGGACAAGACTCACAGTACTCTGGAAATAGTGCCTCCGTTGAATTTTGATAATCCTACCGATTTAGAGGAAGCAGATGACGATGGATTTGAGATGATAATCGGAGATATCATCCAAGTTATTGTAAACCACTTGCATTTGTACTACGCCAGTGTAATCCATTCGGCTGATGGAATTGAAAGTTCCGCTGATGAGGATGATAACGATGCATTCAATAACGATGATGATGATGTTAATAATAATGATAATGATGATAATGATAATAATGATGATGCTAATAATGATGCTAATAATGATGCTAATAATGATGATGATATTGACTTTGATATTGATATTGACATTGATATTGATACCGATACCGATACTGATACTGATACTGATTTTGACAATGGTATTGTCAATGATGATGGCATTGATTTTGATATTGTTATTGACATTGATAATGGTATTGAAATTGATATTAATATTTATAATTGTGTCGGTATTAACATTGATGTTGATAATGAAAATGATAATACTGAGAATATTAATCATAACTTCACATCGACGGAGACAGAGACAGATGAAGAACAAAGCTGTGAAGACAAGGAAGTCAGTTCATCGGATGGAGATCTTGATAATGATGCAGCTTATGATGTCAACTTTCTGAAGGAGCGCAGTTTAAGAAAAAACCTATCATCACCTAATTCATATTCCCCTAGAAAACGACAAAGGCTTGATGATTACGATTACGATTATGATGGTGATGATGAAGATGATGGTGATGACGATGACGATGATGATGATGATTTGATGACCCCAATTGACCTTGAATTAGAACCGCATTCAAAAAGGGGCCAATACTATTAAACCTTCTAGCCTTTTTATCATAATCTTGTTCGCTCCCGGAGCCACTTTTAAGACTTGAAACATATTAACTGTCAATACTGTTTCAGCAATGTCCATTTTCTATAATAAAACCGATGATTATAAATTTTTGAGATTGAAAATAATAAGCAAAAGTTATTCAAAAATTGTCGATTTTTTACTTCATGATTTTATATATACTAATCAAGAAAATGTGAATAAAACAAACGTTATTTATTTTTTTTATAATTATGATTTGACAGGGGACGATTATTGAGTGGATTATTGATTATTGATTATTGATTATTGATTATTGACAAATTCTCGATCGATTCCAAGTAACGTTATGTTTATAATATTATATGTTAATGAACGCATAAATTATCAGTAAAAACATTAGTAATAACAACGTAAAATAATAAAATATTAATTAAATATTAATTAAATGATTAAAACAGCTACGAGTCTCTTATTATTTTTTTAATAAGTAAAAAATTAACAATAACAACAATCAAATTACTTTTAATATTTAAGATCTTTTTATATGACGAGCGCGCATATTCAAAATCATTAGTCTTCTAATATATTGTACTGCATGTCTTAAATCTCAATTCGTCAGATTCATTTGTATCAAAACATTTCATACCAAACATGTCGGATACTAACAAACAAAACGATATCTCATTTGACGACATAGTCGTTGACGATCCGTGCGTCATATGCTTGGATGACATCAAGAATCTCAGCACGACTGACGTCTGCAATCATCGCTTCTGCTTTGAATGCATCGAGCGTTGGTCCACGCTGAACGATAAATGTCCTTTATGCAAGCGACAGTTCACTAAGATATTCCACGATTTCAAAGCTGATAGCACTCATAGTACCTTAAACGTAGAGTACTCGATGACCTGCGATGGAGACAACGATGACGATGATATAAGTATCGAAATGAACGAAAATGGTGAAAGCGACTTAGATGCCAGCTTGGAAAGAACAGTGGAAAATATTTTAAACTCCATTGAACTCCAGCCTGGAGAATCGATCAGCTCTAGGTTCATTGGGTCTGATCTCGAGCAAAACATCATCAGAACTGTCATCGAAAGAGCAGCCACCAGGGGATTGGAACAACCTGACCCATTCATGCAAGGCTATGATTCTTATACTGAAGAAGCCTTTCTTTTGCAAGATGACACTTATCCGAGAGTATTTCCCAATCCGAGTTATTCCAATCCTGGAAACGAGTTTGGGTTGAACGAAACAAGCAACGACGGCTTGGAAGGATCTAGTTTCAACTTTAGGGGTTTGTTGACAACTGACGATGACGCTGGCGACACTGACGACACTGACGACGATGAAAGCGAAGCAGACCCACCGATGAAGAGAGCCAAATACCTATGAAAACAGTGGCCTAAGACAATCAGTTAAATGAGGATATTAGACGAGCATCTTGTATTAAATAGTCCTGCAGCCTCTGAAGCCAGTGTATGGAATCTCGAAAACCTAATGAGCTAAGGTATCTTGGATACCAATGTACCACTTCTCAGCTGTATGGTGACGTCCTCACCAAATTGTACAAATTGTGGCACAATAATTTTTAATTCAACCATTTTCAAATGATATTCTCTCGTTCTTATAATAAATAAATAAAAGTTAACGCATAACCCCCCAAATCAAACCTGTCTTAGAAGTTGTAAGATAACATGAATTAATGATGATGAGATGGACAGACCAGAACCTTTATCTATGCCAGTGCATCCCAATACAAATCGAGTTGCATCCCAACCAGCAAAATCTATTAAGATACAAAGATGAGTCCGGCAAGCATCTTCATTGAAAACAAATCCCTTTATTCTCCAGCGCATTCTAGTAATACAGTTGTCGGTTCAAGTCAAAACGCATTAATAATCGTCACAGAAAACAAATTGTTATAATCGAACAATCGGATTAAAATATAATAATGTTGATAATAATAATAATAATAATAATAATAAAAACAATACATCACTCAAACTACATTAACTACTTGTCCTTTATTTGTGCTAACCAGGTTGGGCTTGCATAGAATATCTTCTTATTGGTGGGAAAATGTTATTAACCCTGCCTGTCATTCGCCAACGAATTAAGGCTTCTCATTGGCCAGCTTCAGTTATGAGCGAAGATGCATTGGCCAATGGCGGGTCTGTGTTCATCCTATTGGGTGTCAAAGCTAATCACGTGCAGCCAACCAATAGCAATTCTCTCAGCCAGCGATATAAAATTTAAACTACCAATGAGAGGAGAACTTAATAGTTTTACACTGCCAGCTAAGCTCTATGGCATAATAAAGTTCGTTTGGTTCGAGGAAAATAGACTGCTAGGCATAAAAATAGTGGCGACAGATTTAAAATTGCAATAAAACGTTTCCAGATAACATTGATTGTGATAATGTAATAAAATTAATAATAATAATAACAACAACAACAATAATAATAATAATAATAACAATAATAATAACAATAACAAGAATAATAAGGATCCTAAGGGCATTAATTAAAATATACTTTTCAATACAATCTGACGGTCGATTGGCGGGAAAAGCACAAAAATAGAACAGATGTAGGATTAAGATGCGAACGGAACACACAAGCATGATTTCTCTCTCGAATCTCTAAAATTACAAATTAAAAAAAAAAGTTATCGTCAAAAATGATCCCGAGGCTCGTGGCCGTAAATAGAACGGGGACCTAATCGGAATGCAGGGATATGATGCAAGGGGGTGATGAGCCAATTAGAGAAGGACGTAGGTGACTCCGTCGGGCGTCTTCCGTCAACGGAAAGGGTGACTTCTATCGGATAGATCGGATTGCTGATTGCGTAAATTTGATTCGATGTTACAAGTGCTCTCTGTACAGAACTCTAGGGTCGTCGGCGGAGGTCAATCGATGCCCTCGAGAAACCTATGCCTGGCAATGGCTTGGTTCAACTTGACGGGGTCATGTGGTCGGGGGTCCTTGGAGACAGGGGGTGAGAATTTGTCTCGGTCGTTAGTGGAACATGTTTTCGAGTCCCCGTTTGACGACGGGGTAGAAGGCCAGATGGCAGGGTTTCGAGCGTCCGATTTGCAAAGGATGGCTGAAGTGTTCATATTGCTTCTCGTCTCTTTGGCATCGGCGGATGCCGCGTCGTCACCGGAATTCTTTACTGGGGACGAACTCGACGAAGACCCTCCCGAGTGGCCGAGACCGTCGCTCACTGCAGCCATAGGGACAGAATCTGTGGAGATGGTAGCCATGGGGGGCTTGGTCTGTTGTTTTTGTATTCGAGGGGGAGGATGGAGTGTTGTGTACACGGGTACCCCCCTGAAATGGTCCTCTCGGGATTCGTCGCAGTCTGAAAGCAGATGATTCCGGCTCAACTAGTGAGATTTAAATGTTTTTAAATAAATATTATTATAACAAACAATGCTCGTGGTTTCATTATTTTCTGGTCTATTAATTAAATCTCGCTAAGATTTACTAAATAACTTTAAACTGTAAATTAAACAAATCAGCACTATAAATCAATAATAATGATAGTAATATTAATAAATATTGGAAATACCAACCACCGTCCAACAAGTCATCCAGAGAATGACTAGTGATGGCCCGCGATATCCTGTGAGAGTTGGTGTCCGTCTGGGTAATGGTGTGCGACAGACCGTGAAGTCTCCGCCTCTCTTCGAGCAGCGAGATCAGCCAAGGCCGGCTCTCCACGCTCGACAGAGGTATGGTGACCGGGCCCGTCAAAGGAGTCGATCGGACGCCTCGGTTCACGGGGACGAAGGAAGACGAGGTCGAAAGTCCGAACCTTACGGCAGGCGTCTGATGGTCCTTAAGGTCTCGACCAGGGTCAGCGTCGACGTCAGCAGGAACCATGTCAGCAGAGCGCAAGTCGCCAGGACGATCAGGATTGCCGACGGCATCGAAGTTTCGGATTCCGTCGTTTCCGGGCGGTGGAGCCTTAGACTCCGACCTGGCGTTGCATCCGTCGTCGGTCGTGCGCGTCGATCGTTTCTTGTAGAAAAGTAAGTAAGCAGCACGCGTGATGACCTCATCCTCCGCGATCGGGGAAGCTCGACTGTCGTTGAAGAGACACCAGGTGTTGGTGACGGGATTCCGACAGAAAGCTGAAAAATGAAAACCGAAACCAAATGAAGGAGCTAGCAGAGGAGCGAACGTTTAGGAATTCCAAAAACTCTCGTATCTAGAACGTCGCGAGTCGAACGATGCAAATCAACCCATCGTCCCGATCGTGAAATAATGATTCACAAACAAATGCAAAATCCTCCGGTAAAGAGCCCCAAATATGAACAGCGAGTCTATTTAAAGGTGAACAAAACACACGTGTCGATGCGTTAAGCTGTCCTCATTGACTACTAAGTGGGAAAAGCTGATTGGTTTAGAGATAATTGCTAAACAGAGGCGAGCTTTGTTTTGAAGCCATAGAATATTTTAAAATTCGAAAAAGAGTAATTATTATTATATTACCCAACTATAATATTTTAGCTAATTGTAAATATTAAAAGATAAATTATTTGAGATTTAGGGAGACAGAAAAAATCTACAAATAAAATTCAAATTTATCTATGGTTTTAGACATGCATTGTTTGTTCCTTTGTTCTGCAACCATTGTTTTGTTGTTGTTGTTGTTGCTATTGTTGATGTTGTTGTTGTTGTTGTTGTTGTTCTGAACTTATTCAAAATCATTTGCATGCATGCATGCAATAATAATTTAAAAACAATAACTAAAAATAGAATGCAATCGGTTCAACTTTAAAACTAAAACAGCAAACACGGAGTTCGAAAAGCACAGCTAGACGATCCAGCCAACGACGTGACAAACAAATGAATGAACGAATGATCAAATGAATGAACAAACGAATGAACGAATGATTGATCGAATGAATGAACGAATGAGAGTACAAAATGAACGAAGAAACAAAAAGAGTCGATGAAAAATCAATCCTTTCGAACTTCCCACTCTGATGACTAATTGACCAGGTGTTTGGCTCCTCCCAAATAATTTTGACAACCACATTAAATTTATGTGCTAAAACCATAAAACCAGTGTGGGCTGAACCACCATACCACCAGCAAGGTCGTCTTAACTCAGGCCAGTGGAGGGTTCGGTCTGCCCTTTGACATAAAAATGTTTGGCAGTTACTCGCTCGAACATTCAATTAAGTAATTTCGAGATAATTTGGAAAATAATCAAATTGTTAGCTTCAGCTTTGATTGGTAATGAAACAATGAGCATATCAATTAACGCAAATCGTTGGGATTTTGTAATTATAATAACATGACGAACAACTTAACCCACTGTCAATGGCAGCCATTACAGCCATCTTCATCACGACCACATGACATCGTCGTCATCAACAAACCACCACAAACATCGTCATCATCATCTTCACTATGACAAACATCGTTACGGTCACCATCACAATCACCATCACCATCACCTAACCTGTATAGTGCCCCCCTTGCATGTCCCCGTAGTGATTGCAGACGGCGTAGAGGTCGTACACGGAGCCGTCGGTCTTACACCCCAGTCGCCATGACAACCAGCTGCTCTGCTGCTTGCTGCTCTTCAGCTGCATGGCCGCGTTCCAGTTCCCCGTGACCGGGGCGCCTGGGCCAGCCACCGCAGAGGCCGCGGGGGTCGGGTCGGTCGGGTCTTCCCAGTTGAAGGCCGAAACTTTGGGCATGTGGTGCCTGAGGTCGAGGCCGGTCAGAGGGAACAGGATGAGGGTGTTGAGTTTGCTCCTGTGCTCGTGATCCTGTTTGGGAATGTTATCAGAGTTTATTGAGGTCACTAAGGTAGTAATCATTATTATAATAATAATTATGATGATTATAGTGATATTGATAATAATAACAACAATAATAATAAAATTATAACAATAAAAATATTAATAATAATAATGATAATAATAACAATATCAATAATAGTTAGTAATTAATTTTTAAAGAGCATCATCCTTTTCCACTTTCTCTCATTCTATTTGCAATAAATCAATTGCCATGCATTTCATGTTCTAAGCCCTAGGACACCTGAGTGCTAATCAAGGTTTCTCACCTGTCTGAACCTCTTCAGGTGTATGACCAGTATTTCGGGCAGAGACCAAAGAGTGAGGCTCTTCGTGGCTCCCCGTTTCGGAGCCCTGCAGTTCGGGCAGTGCCAGTCGTTGTCCTCTCCTAGCTGAATACGAAATGGTGGGAGGAGTTGTTTGGAAATTCGTTAGCATAATTTATAAAAGGAACGTCGACGTGGGATTAACGGCTTAGAGGATTACATCAGATTACATAAAATATTAATATCAGTTGCAATTATTATTAGTAATAGTATTTTCATTGTTGTCACTTTAATTACTGCGGTCGTCATCATTATCATAACAACAATCATCATCATCACCACCATCCTTACCACAATCGCCTATCATCACCATTATCATTGTAGCAATCATCATCACCATTATCATTGTAGCAATCATCATCACCATTATCATCATCATCATCATCTTCATAATCACTAACCATCACCAACAACACCACCATCATCATCGTCATCACCAACCATCATCATCACAATCATCACCACCACCATCATCATCATCATCATCATCATCATCATCGTAATCACTATCTTATCATCACCACCACCATCATCGTCATAATCACCGACCATCTCCTCCTGAGTGTAGACCTGGAAGCATTCATCGAGTGTTCCAAAGTTCGCCTGAGCCTGAAGCTTCACAGCAGCCTGAACGCTGTCGTCATCTTCGACGTCCTCGGCCAATTGGAAGCTGCAAAAAGAGGTCAACATATTAGGTAAGCACGTGATTGGATGCACGATTATCAGGTCACCTCAGGGGACCAATTGGAATATCTTCATTGGTGCAAGATAAGAAGTAAAAATAAGTTGTTAAAAAAGGGACAACAATGATTTGAATGAAAACATAATGAATAAATAATTAAATAAGTAATTATAATTATAACAATAGAAATAAATGAAGAACAAATGTACAAATTGCTGAGTGCGAGTTGGCTCAGGGGGGTTGCGTTCCTGAGAATGACGGCAAAAGAAACAGTCGTTACACGTCGCGTTCGCAACCCAGCTCGCATCGCCAGGGGGCGTACCCGGGTAGGGACGCTACATAAATGGTGGATCGATCAAGAAGTGCCTTCGCATCCTACCCGGATACATAAGGCACTCAAAAAATCAGCTGAATACGAATAGAAAATAATTTTGAACGTACTGCTCCTTCAAGGACGGATCGTCCCACTCCACGAGCATTCTGAACACAGGGGTGACGGAACCATCCCTGCCGACGGACGTAGTGGCAGCCTGGACCAGCGACCTGTGGAGGAAAACAAAATTCTAATAATAATAAAATATAATTAATGTAGATCATAAAAAAATTATAATTAGTTTAGATTGTAATAATAAATTATAATAATAGAACAATAAGTCATAACATTTGATCATAATAAAGGAATAGAAGAAAATCCATCCGTCCGTCCATCCGTCCATCCATCCACCCACCCATCCATCCATCCACCCACCCATCCATCCACCCACCCATCCATCCATCCATACCTCCTGATTTCCTCCAGTTCTGCCTGAGTGGTTCCTGGAGTTCCTCCGGACAGTTCGGCCCTGACGAAGCTTGAATTCCCGCCTTCGGTGATGAGGTAATACTTGGCGTCTGCTTCCTGCCAAAGTCGATGAAAAGATTGCAAAAGTAAGATTTAATTGATCGAAATGCTATCGTTCACTTAAAATTAAGAACGAATAAATGAGAATTAAAGTTAATTTAAGATAATTTTCATCATTTTCTTTCTCTTTTTTTTCAAATTTTTGTTTCTGAAATGCGGAGATTACAACTTCAAAGCGACCGTAGTTTTTCAACATTTCTTCTGCAGGAATCTCTTTTCCGTTGTTGAAAACATTTTTAAACCGTTCGTACGATAAAATAAATCCACGCATATCAATCCAGATCATCTCATTAGCATTTATTTATCATCATCTAATTAACATTGATTTATTATTACCATCTAATTAACATTTACTTATCATCATCATTATCTAATTAACATTTATTTATTATTATCATCATCTAATTAACATCTACTTATCATCATCATCTATTTAACATTTATTTATTATTATCATTTAATTAACATCTACTTATCATCATCATCATCTAATTAACATTTATTTATTATCTAATTATCATTTTACAATTATCCACACACAAACCACCCACCCGCTCGTTCTTACCTGAGTGATGTTCAGGGCCTCTTTGAGAGCAGCGTGCAACCTACCAGAATCCACCACCAAAAACACGGGCAGTCTGAGAAGTACTGGCAAGCTCAGCCTGGAATGACATCGTCATAATCATCATCATCATTATCGTCATCACCATCATCATCAGTCATCATTATGTTTCCAATTTGGTATTTTGATGCTATGCATATGGTGCCTTAAAATTTATTATTATTATTATTATTGTTGTTGTTGTTATTATTATTGTTGTTGTTATTATTATTTTTATTATTATTATTATTATTATTGTTATTATTATTATTATTATTATTATTCTCAAAACAATTAATTTTGTATTAATTTATTTAATAAGCAAACAAATCGTTAAACACTGCACTACGAGAGTGTAAAGTAATCAGCAGTGACCTTTGTTTGCGAATATTTAAAAGTGGGAGGAGTCTTTCGAAAAAGACCAAAACAGTGAAACAACAATAACAACAATAACAAATTATGAAAGTTTTTTTTTCAGATGCTAAAGGTTCATCAGTGAGTGAGTGAGTCAGTAACCTGACAGTGGTTGTTGTTGATGATCGGGTATTTGAGATTTTTGTTCGCAAATGTTTGGAAATTCATCGTGAATGTTTGGAAATTCATCCGGGCGAAAAAATGGGCATGGGTCGGGTTACTTTTGGTCAGAAACCGGATCACCTGGACTATTCCATTAGTCCAGTAACCACTGCCCTATAATTAAAGGCCATTCAGAGTTCAAAGGTCAAGGTCAAGCTCCACCAATGAGAGGGAAGAAAAGATGGCTGCTGCTCTCAGCACTGGTGAAGGTTTGGTTCTAGTTCAAGAGAGCAAGAATTAACTTAATTAACTTAGGTTCCCTTTTTTGATGTAATTTTTAAACACATGTGGGTTACAGTCATTTACAGTAACTTATAACCACCTTAAGCCATTCCCAGGCTCACGTGCAATGACATTTATCATGTCTTTCTAATGAGCACCATCATCATCATCATCATCATCATCGTCATCGTCGTCGTCGTCGTCATCATCTTCATAATTCGTAATCCAAGCCTTTGTCAACATCATTTTCATCGTCATCATCATCATCACCATCATTGCAATCATCAACCTCACATTCCTCAAAATCATCATCATCGCCACCACAACCATCATCATCACTATCATCATCATTCCAGTTGGTAGACATTGGGCTTCATTAGTGAACATCTTTAGTCTCATTTGGGCAGACAGCATATCATGTAAGAATCATGGAAATTTTGAAAAAATTGAGAGATGACAAGATGAAGTTGAGAGAAAGTGAGTGAGTGAGTGAGTGAGTGAGTGAGTGAGTGAGTGAGTGAGTGAGTGAGTGAGTGAGTGAGTGAGTGAGTGAGTGAGTGAGTGAGTGAGTGAGTGAGTGAGTGAGTGAGTGAGTGAGTGAGTGAGTGAGTGAGTGAGTGAGTGAGAGATGACACTGAAATGAACAACAACAAGCAGGGAATCTAGAGAGTTCAAAGTCCTACTGGCTGACAATGAGGTGGAAAATTACAAATCTGTTGATGGATGCCATTGCAACAACCTTTAACATTGAATCCATTGCTGCCATCATCATCACCACCACCATCATCATCATCATCATCATCACCTTCATCATCATCACCTTCATCATCATTATCGTCAGTAAGAATTTCAAGTTGATATCAGCAACACAATAATAGTTGTATGAGACATCAGTATAAGCATTCAATTTGGAGCTATTTAATCTATCATTACTTTCATCGGCCCACACCATTGTTGTCTGCAAATCCATCCATCCATCCATCCATCCATCCATCCATCCATCCATCCATCCATCCATCCATCCATCCATCCATCCATCCATCCATCCATCCATCCATCCATCATCATCCATCCATCCATCCATCCATCCATCCATCCATCCATCCATCCATCCATCCATCCATCCATCCATCCATCCATCCATCCATCCATCCATCCATCCATCCATCCATCCACCATCCATCCATCCATCCATCCATCCATCCATCATCCATCCATCCACCATCCATCCATCCATCCATCCATCCATCCATCCATCCATCCATCCATCCATCCATCCATCCATCCATCCATCCATCCATCCATCCATCCATCCATCCATCCATCCATCCATCCATCATCCATCCATCCATCCATCCATCCATCCATCCATCCATCCATCCATCCATCCATCCATCCATCCATTCATCCATCCATCCATTTTTCCTCCATCCAGCAGATCATAGAAAGGAGCAAGCGCAAGGCATCGCACCAAAAACACAGACGATCAAAAATCCGAGAATACGATAAAAAGTCATCGAAATATTGAAACATTGCAAAGACAAATTTAGAAAAAAAATATATATAAAAGATGAAAATAAATTTTCGAATTCACTCACTTTTTGACGTCGTCTCCGAAGCTCAAGGAATTCATAACGACGACCAACGACATTTCAGGACTCTCGACGTTCTCCCGGCATTGCTTGGAATCGTTCTCGGTTTTCGAATTCCGACCGACCCGATCGACCGGGGACGACCTCGAACCCTCGTCAGACCGATGGCCGTTGACCAGCCCCGTCGGCGGCTTTTCGATGCCTTCGGGGCACGTTACTTCGGGCCGATTCGTATCGAACGAACTCCGTCGAGTCTGACCGGATTGGTGGATCGCTGCTGTGGTGGAACGATCATCTGCAGGAGTCTTATTGGCTGCCATTTCGGGGGAGGGCTCTGGGGATCGGGTTGAAATGTCCACGGCATAGAGGAGCTCGTTGTTGAGCGGGTCGCTGATCAGCCTGGAGTCGTCGAGTATGTGAAATTCCTGCTTTCCGTTGACTTCTAAAATTAGCAGCTGGAAAAAAGAAGAAGACAAATCGTCTGAGTGGCGATCACGTCGTTGAAAAAAATCTACGCCCCCAGAAAAGAAAAAATAAAGTCGTCGTCAGTTTCAAAAATTTATAATTGCAGAGACAATTATCACAATTATAGCAAATTATCGTGCTTGGGTTGGGTTGTCGATAACATCCATCAGGAAGTATTGAGCATCTTTCAGAGAGCTCCTGATAAGACAGATTTGACTTCAATGATTGCAAGTGAAGATCGATAAAGTTTTCCTTCAGGTTTAGCTCCCATTATGAGTTAATATTATGTTTAAATTCTGAATAAATGTTAAATTTAATTTTAAGCATGTCGCTTCTAACACTTTTGATATCAAATTTAATTCACTGCATTTCGTTTTTAAGACATTAATTACCAATTGTCGTTAATGTCGATAATATTGATTAATAAAAAAAAAAATAGCAAACACGAACAAGCTTTGTCGTTTTGGTTTTTAAACTCCACTATTATTGATACAATTATTTTTCACACGTTTTAACAGACATCAGACTAAACACAGGGCAATGTCTGACACAACATTATTAATAATTATTTATTAATTAACACCTTAGCACTGAATCAACATTTAGCAGTTAACTTTACAAAAGGTAATTCTAATCATCTAATAAAGGATTATCTAGTAATGGATTATCTAGTAAAAGATTATCTAGTAAAAGATTATCTAGTAAAAGATTATCTAGTAAAAGATTATCTAGTAAAAGATTATCTAGTAATTAATTATTTAGTTATGGAATGTCTAGTAATTAATGAATTATCTAGCACAGATTCTCTAGTAGTTAATGAATTATCTAATAATCATTGCCAAAACATGCCTGGATTTGAACACTGAACCTCACGCACGCTGGCGCTCGATACAAACGCTTTCACCATTCATGCCCACCGTTCAAACAGTTCCTATTGCCAAGCAAACTAAACTTTCACACAAACCTCGGCAGGGCACAGCCCTTCGAAGAATCTGCATCTCCTCGTCAATTCCTCCTTGAGGTCCTTCACCGTGTGCCCCCTTTCCAAGACCACGCCGATCCTCTGACAAGGGCGCTCGGCCGAGGAATCGGGCCGGGCAAGCCCCAGGCAGATGGCGAGGACGGGCTGGACGAGGGAAGTTCTGGGAATGGGCAGGCTGACGGACAGGAAGGGGTCGAACGTGTTGCTCTGGTGGTGGCATGTGGGGCAGGTCAGGGAGGACATGTACAGGGCTTGGAAAAGGTCGTGTATGAAGCTGTTGTTGCAGCGAGCGTGATTGGCCATCGCCTCTGCAGCCACGTCTTCGTCTGTCCGTCCGAAGCTGCTCTGAACGTGGAAAGTTTGGAATGGGAATGAATGGAGAGATGAATTACCCTCTGAATGATGAATTGTTGAGCAAACGATTGATTTCTAGTTGGGTTTATGGATTGTACAATTGAATTTATTTCCACAGTTATAAATCATGCCATCAGTTATGGAATTAATAATAGTAATAATAATAATAATGACAATGACAATGGCAATGACACTAACAATAACAATAACATTATGTAATCAATATGTAATATGTAATATGTACTCAAATGTAATCAGCTAAAGGGAAGTAATCATAATCATCATCGTCAGCATCAGGTCATCATTATCCTCATCAGCATCAGATCATCGTCTTCGTCATCATCATCATCTTCCTCATCATCAGGTCATCATCATCATCATCATCATCAGGTCATCATCATCATCAGCAACAAGCTTCCATTAGATCAATGTGGCCGATAAGTACCCAGGTGATTGATGATGTTAATGAGAGCAGGATGATGATGGTGGTGATGACGATTATTATTATTATCATTATCATTATTATATTATTATTATCATTATCATTATCATTATTATTATTATTATTATTATCATTATTATTATTATTATTAAATTAAGCAGGTGAACCGCCATAAAACGAGCCTCAAGTGACCACGCTCTTGACCCGCTAAACACTGTGTCACATCAGATTACAAACAGGTTACATATCATTGTCACACTTATCCCCAGCAGCATCATCGTCACACCCACCATCATCATCGTCATCATCGTCATCATCATCGTCATCATTTTCATTGTCGTGGTCATTGCCTGAGAGTGGAAATATCGTGCTTTCTTAGATTCCCGAGGGGCTACAGAGAT
This sequence comes from Whitmania pigra, assembly GCA_021613335.1. Lineage (NCBI taxonomy): Eukaryota > Metazoa > Annelida > Clitellata > Hirudinida > Haemopidae > Whitmania > Whitmania pigra. Next base: position 675,345 of record JAJTWR010000302.1, read on the forward strand.
GCTTTTAAGAAGTAAAGGATGGAAGGATGGATGGATGGATTGACGAATGAATGGATGGATGGATGGATGGATGGATGGATGGATGGATGGATTGACGAATGAATGGATGGATGGATGGATAGATGGATGGATAGAAAAAGTCACATCCACCAGGATAAGATGCAAAAACAAGAGAGCCTGCCTTAGACAACAAGCTCAAGTTCACTCGAACGCACATTTCCTTTGCCACCCGACGGTTTTGGGAGCGTTGATCACGAGGCTGGATCGACGTGGAGCGGAGAGGTGGCAGTTGGATATTTTTTCTGTCGGTTCGGATGAATTGATGACGACCACGTAATTGGAACTAATAGCTCGGAAAGCATTACAGGGGGTTCAAAGCGATAGGAAGGAGTAAGGACCTCCGACATCATCATCAATAGTCGGGCTTGATATGGTATCGTCATCACTGCCAATATCATTATCATCGTCATCACCACCACTATCACCATCGTTATCACCACCACCATCATCATCATCATCATTATCATCACTAAAACCATCATCATCATCTCTGTTGATACCACGTTCATTACCACCGTAGTCATTCAAGGTGTGTTTCCGTCACCCCGATCAATGCTACAATGACATGCAACCTGCTAAATCACCAAACACCATCGATGATCTCGTTCACCGTCGTAAATAACCTCCTTCGCTCACCACAAACATCCAATAATCTTCTCCACATCACCATAAATAAATTTTTTTGATTCATCACGTCGTGCTAAGGGCGTTAATAAAATACTACAATACAATAGGATGAACTACAATAACCACTACCTTAATAATTAACCAAATTAATATTAACATTAACTGACCACCTCATTAATACTAATAACCTCGTCGTCATTAATAATATCGACAACCACCTTGTTGGCACGGTACTTTTTCTTGGTGGCGATGTTGAGATCCTCGTGGACCTTGTCGAGAAGCCACATGAGAAACTCCTGCACGTCGTGTTGGAACGAACCCCTGTACTGGCTGCCGTACTTTCCCACGATGGTTCGAAACTCCGTCGAGATGTCCGAAGTGTACCTGGAGTGAAAGACGAGAACGGTTCGACAGGTGAGCGATGGACGAAAGGCGGTCGTGTGAATGAATTCTTCTGGAGTGAATTTATTTTTCGACGTCGTTGATGAGCTGATTATCATAATGAGGTGTTGAATATTAAACGGGCATGTGATATCGGGTGTCAACAGATGGAGTAAAAACACAATCGAACTACTGAACTTCGCTTCTGCAATCATTTCGAGACAATTATGATATGACGATTTAATTTATTTAAAATTTGTTGAGTTTTTTTTTGTCATCAGATGTGTGAAATCAGGGAACCGAATGATCAAAAATAATGCGAGTCAACTATAAAAACTGCAAAAACTGTAAAAACTCATCAACTCATCAATAATAATAATAAATTAAATAATAATAACAATGACAATAATAATAATAATAATATAATAATAATAATAATAATAATAATAATGATGATGACTAAAGTAGATGTCAACAAGCAATTCATTAACACGCGTGCTCGTCTGCATTTTGGAAACACTAGACTCTTGAATGAGCAGTAAACTCGGCAGGTTTTGCTTTCGATGGCTTTTTTGTTTCGAGTTTCGGCCGGAAAACAATCGAGACATCGAGACGATGCCAGATGCCTATCCTATCCTATCACCATTCACACAAGAAATGCATCGATGCATCGCCAGGTGCACTAATGCTCCAACAATTCACAAAAAGTCAAAATGGCAGGAGAATATTACTCAGAATATTCACTGGACTCTGGACGCCTTCTGCCGTCTCTCACCCAATGAAGGCCCAAAATAAAGACGGCAACAAATCCCCTATATCGCAGAAAATAAAATCACAGAAAACAAACTTTTGAAAACAAAATTTTTCGCTACTAACTTTTTCAGCCAGAGGCTCTTCAAAAGGTTGGCCAGGTGCTCCGTGAGTTCGCCTTTGGTGCCGAACCTTTTCGAGTTGTGCTTGTTCGCCCGTTTGATGTCCTCCTTGTACTGGTCGCTCAAGAAGTAACTCAGAAGAGGTTCGGTATTGCTCAGACACTGTACGATGGCGTTCATGAAGCAGGTGTTGCCGTGGTTGTGGATCCCGATCATGCCGGGGATTTCGTCCAGCGTCAGTCGGCAAGAGGACGCGGACTGGGTCTGCGCGGTCTGTCCGGCACAGCTGCGATCCAAGGCGTGGCTGCTGCCGGCCACCGAGCCGTTTTCCGACTTGCGTCCTCCGAGCGTGCCGAGGTGGTAGTCGTTTATGCTGCCGTTTCCGCCGTTCGACGAATTGCTACTGGCTGTGGATGACGATCCCCTCTGGCCGAGTTTGATCTTTATGCCACCTGTGGAGTTGGCCAGGGAAAATCGTCTGGTGAGCTTCTGGAAAAAGTATCCAACGGATTTCAGGACTCCCTTGCGCTTGCTTCTCTTTTCCTGCTCCAACGACAACATGGTAATGTTGGATGGAAGAGAATCAACCTTTCGACTGGAAATTCTCGACTCGGTGCCGGTAACATCGTTATTTTCGTCGCGGTTTCCTTCGCTATGAGACTTGACGTACCTCGGCAGAGTCAGACAATGACCTCCCGGCTTAAATTCCCGGCGACGATTGCCATCATGTCCGTTGACCGGGTCTCCGTGAATGCAGTCCTCGTCTGGTAAATTGTGTCCACCCGGTACTCCTAATGGGCTGTCGTAGTTTCTTTCCTTCTCCTCCATTCTCCGATGGGCATAAAAACAGAAAGCATTCAAGGATTTGGACCGTAGATTACTGCTAAAACCGAACGCTCATCGGCAATCTACGAGGAGAGTTGTAACACGAAAAAAAAACATTGAACTTTATGCACTCCAGAGATGCGACGTCACGTTATGAAAAAAAAAACTTTTAATAACTTTTAATCTTTTTATAAATAAATTATCGGTGCAATCGATATTTTGATCGTAAAATATAAAAGTTTAATTTGCGTAACCGGATTACGTAAACAAGACCGCACGGTATTAGAATTGCCACTTTATGCTTTATTCCTCTTTTTGAACCCCGGTGTAATAATTCATCCGGCCGAAAATGCCTCGCCCAACATCGCGAAAAAAAAGTAAGGTTGACCTAACAATCCAATCACTTATGGCCATAAAACCATTCGATCGACCCTGTGCCCTTTAGCAGTCTCGACGAAACTTCCTTCACTCGATACCAACTACAAACCAGAGCTCTCAAAATCTGCGGTTTATTCTTTTGATTGTAATTACAAACTAAAGTACTCGAAGTCTGTGCTGCACATCGTTTATTCAAACTTCTCCTCATCGTCCTTGACATCTTTAAGGCTAATGATTTCTACGTGGCCTTTGCCTTTCGAGTCCTTCTCGACAATCTGACTCACTTCTCTGTAAACTCCAGGATCGATGAGAATCACCTGTAATAAATCAATGAATCAAAATCTCACCAAGAACAGTAAATAAATATCTCAGATATAATAAATATTAACAAAAGTACAATGACAAAAAGACATGAAAAGCAAATGCGATCAAAATTTGCCACGGGACTTACCAGCTCCAAGCTGTCTGTGCATCTGTCTTCTTCGACGGCAGACGACAATTTCTTGACCTTTTCCCTTATGATTTTGCCTTCTTTTGCTGAATAGATGAAAAATATTTATTCACAATAAACCCAACCCCACCCCATCCGTGTTGGTTGTGCTAATGGGTTACGTTCCCGCATGCGTCGGTAATTGCGACAGTCGTAAGTTGTCGCGTTCGAAACCCAGCCACAAGCGCTATGTAAATGGTTACATAAATGCAGTACAATTACGTCGCCAACGCCTTCGTTAAATTGTAAAAAATTTGTCAAAGAATAAAACGTGAGAGTAAAACGTAAACGCTTCGCCTAACCGGGTGCCGTCACCTTCACTCTCATCTCAGCTCTTCTGATCTTTATGGTGTCCGAGGACTTCAGCAACTTTATAGCTTCGAGTGCCTGGGTAAAGGTGACATTAATTAATTAATAAATAAAACTCATTTTTAACGACAAAACTCTGGAGATAATTAATTTCTAAGATGTAGGACACAACCAAATTGGCTCAACTTACCAGTTGCTTGGCATTTTTGTTAGGCTTAATGGCAAAATGGAGGTCCTTGAGTGCTTTCTCGATCATCGTGACCGGGTAAGGCCTTTCGGTGTCGGGATTTATGCACTTGTCCGCGACGATGGTGGCAACTTCTCTGGAAGACGATTCCAAGTTCGCTTTTCTTTCTTTTTCTGAGACTTGCAATTCTCCTTTAGACAAGATCTGCAGAGAAGCAAATGCAACAATTGTTAATGAAATAACTATGATTTATGTTATTTTAAAAAAGGTTGTAGTTAACTGACGAGCTATATTTCATGAAATTATTGAAGAGAAGGATATTCAAAAATCTGCACAGTAAAAAAAAGTGTATGAGATTTGAGTTGAGTTAGTGTGCAAAGCAGATACATGAACTTTAATAATGCTTATATCCTTGCAAATAATTATAAGTTTTAAAATCCAACCTGCAAACATATTTCTTGGATGTCTTCAGTTCCAAAAGCACCTCTCAGGTCTTCATTCTTTGCAACTTGTCCCTTGGACACATTTAGAAAGACCATCTTGGTCTGAAGCACCTCATTTATGTCTATCTCACTAAATAAAAACGTAAATTTAAGCACGCAATTAAAGAATATCCAAATGCTAGCTATCATCCCTTGCAATTGCAAGCCTCAACTACAGATGTTTGCACAAAAAAAGTTATATAATACTTCACGTAACACATTAATTACATTTTAATTACGCCAGAAAACAACACTGTTAAATAGCAAGAGAACGTCATCAACTCGCTAACACTTTATCTCGCCATGAAGTAACTTTATTTGGATAGCAAGCTATTTCAAAGCGTTTGCCACCCTTCTTCAGCCTAACAATAGCAATATTGGTCAGCCGCTTTTGATTTGTAGGAGTAAATATGCCTGCCATACTTCTCAAGACAGATATAGAAATTTGGTGGTCCGCAACTATAAACAGCCTATAATCTCAACAATTCCTTATTGCGCAAGAGGCAATATGGGTGCTCCGTTACGATTTGTAGTAATAATTCAAAAATGATATTAACAATAATAATGATATAATTTGAAACACTTAATAAAAAATATTTTATTACTTCAACGTTTAAAAATCAAATTTAAAATAACAAGAAAATATAAATTTTACAATTAACTAATAATAATTTTATAAATAAGTAAATAGTAACAACTGGTATGTCAAAAGCAATCTATTGCACAAATAGTTAAACATTTTATCTAAGCAAAAAATTTAAATATGTACAAATTTATAGCTCAGTTTTTCAAATTGTAACAAGACATGTTCAAGTCAATACTAAGTTAAATGGCATAACAAATTTTAATTTTTATAAAACTGTAAAACTTACATTATTTTATAAACAAAATATTTTTACAATCAAATTTTAAATTTTTAAATAAAAGGAAAAGCATATCTTTAAGTAGTCTATAAAGTTTTTTCTTTCTCAGGGCCATCTTGTTGTTGACCGCGTGATTCTTGAAGGAATATTCCGCAGAACAAACCCTTTTCGTTGAGAAGTTTTGAATTCAGGTTGATTGAAATCTAGATTCATTTCTGGTGCAATTTATTTTAGGGCTATTAGCAGAAAATTTTTAGTTTTATTGCATAAGTTGCACATGGATACCGTTCACTGACTCTTTGTTAAATTTGTGATTGAATTTATAGAAATGAACGCTGAAAGATTAAAGCAGCTCCAGGAACAAGTCCGCATTGGTGGCAAAGTAAGTTTTAGATTTTATAATTATTGAGCCAACAATTCGAAATTTGACTTAACCACGCGATTATTGGCGATGAATAGAATTTACGATCGTCGGAAAAACGTGCTCCCAAAGTATTGATCAAAAAGCTTCCATAGATGACAATTTTCTCTAGCCACTTGTGCCATATTTAGCCATGTCGAAAAACGTGACAACGTGCTGAATTAAATTTCCTCTCCTTTAGGGATCAGCCAGAAGGAAGAAGAAGGTAGTCCACAAATCCAACTTGACAGACGACAAGAAGATCCAATTGGTTCTGAAGAAGATCGGAGTCAACACAATCCCTGGAATTGAGGAGGTGAATTGAAGTCTTTGATATCTGATATTTTCCAAGTTGCTTCAGACAGCAGCACAATTTAATATCAGATTAGCTGCTAGTGATTTTTTGCCAGTTGTCAATGGTGTTTTAAACCATCTTTTTCCGTTGAAAGGTCAACATGATCAAGGATGACGGAGATGTCATCCACTTCAACAACCCCAAGGTTCAGGCTTCCCTTCAGTCGAACACCTTTGCCATCACTGGTCACTCTGAGATCAAGTGTTAGTAAAAATATAACTTAACTATCATATTTGTAATTAGCATAACTTATAATTATTCATGATTGAATTGCAGCTGTCACTGAACTCCTCCCCTCCATCCTGAGCCAGCTGAGACCTGACAGCTTGACAGCAGTCCTCAAGAAAATGGCTTCCCAGGATCCAGAGGCAGCTGCCAATGGAAGGAAACTCGAAGAAGATGATGAAGTACCTGGTCAGTATTTGGTGCCTTGGATGGATTGTAGTAGTGGACTGATATATTGATATATAGTAATTGATAACTACAGGTTAACATTGCAACATAACGAGCATTGTGATATAACGTGTTGATTTTTCAGACCTTGTTGAAAACTTCGACGAAGCTTCTAAGACAGAGGTCAACTGAGCGATGTGACTGGGGCATGCGGGTCGTTCGAGTGCCGTCGACCGAGGGCGACCACGTGTTTCCGTTGCACTAGTTTTTTACTCTAATGAATAAAGATTATCATTTTTACTTTGGAAATAAAGGGACCTGTATTCTGAACTGCATTTGTTGATAATATCATTCCGAATCCGTACTGCCTTGTGTTGCTTCTAGTACCATAGCGTTCTGCTTGTTGCTACTTGCTGGCTGTTGGGCCATAGTTCAAAATTCATAAGATGAGTAAGCTTTTGCGATGTTGAACAAAGTAAGCAGATTATTGGTCGCTGAACGCGTTATGGAGTTCAGTTTGGTGAGATAATGTGGGCCTTGCGAATTATTAGATTTGATTGGTTTTCTGGATTGCACGTCGTCTAGGTTCTGATATCTGGTAACTGTCAGGCTGTGATTTGTCGATGAGCTTCGAATTCCGGAGGCCTAATAAGTAGGCGGGCAGGATTTTACTGAAACCTTTGATGTGAAATATTTTACAATCATCTTCTCGTCTATTTTAATTGTTTTGCTCTGAGTAAAACTTTCAAAACAAAAATAAATAAATTTGACAGGCCAATAAACGACTTGATTGCAAAATTGAATGAAATTTCAAAGTAAAATGTTTAATAGAAGATGTAATTATGTCACAGTAAATAATGTTCATGTAAAATAATCATTTAAGATAATAATAATCAACTTATATTAAATTTGACTTTGAGTTATAGTTATCAATGTCAACTTTTAAACCAGAGCAATTGCATGCTTTTAGTTTATATTTGAAAGTTGTGAAATATACATACCGATGAAGGCTCTCAAACTACTGATGTTTAGCGCTAGCCGTAACTTTACACTGTGTATTTCAAAGTAAGTAATTAATTAGCGAAACGTAACTGTAAAACAGTAGCACAGATAACACCTGTATTTACTTTTGATTTTCTCAATATAGATCCATTTGCAGAAGTTACAGCACATCTGAGGCCTCATCGGACTTGATATGGCCCATACGACACCAGCTTACACAATGTCAAGTGTCGACCACAATTGGTATTGTGGAAGATTCATTCGACGTAGGGTACATCGATACTATGGACGAAGCCCATAAAATGCCACAAGGAAAACTTCAAAATGTTAGAAATGTTTTGTTTTTGGGCAATGAGCACTTTTCTGACAACATGAACATGCTCAAAGAGCTTCAGAAGAACTTTTTCGAACCACTGGTAAAAAATAACTGCAGGGTTGTCATGCCTTTCACGCTCGGTGGGTTTGTTGTTAAGATGTTGTAAATGCAAATGATCTTATTTAAAAAAAAAATAATGTCAGGCTCCAAACACACATTCATGGATAACAAAATCATGTACAGAAACGAAATGCTGGGAGAGAGGACGCAGTTTGTAGTCGATTTCATTGTCGGCAGGCATCTGAGAAAGTTGGTAGGAATATATTAGTAATATTAATAATAATAGTTAATTTGTAAGGTCTGATATAGCTAGTAGGAATGCAATATTATTATTATTAATATTAATTACATAATTAATTTGTAAGACGACAATGACTTGCATTGCTCTGGAAAAACTATTTTTGGAAGATTAGTTACGTGGGATTTATTTATCGAGGCGACCTTACTCGATGCGGTTCAAATTGGTGCAACTTCCCTATTAAGGAGCGACCCCTAACCCACTGATGAACCACGACCTTCATAGGACCCTACTGTTTTTGGCAGGGTCGACTTGATTGTTGGACACAGCATGGGATGCTTCATGGCCATGGCACTAGGAATGGCCTTTACAGGATCCACACAACTGGCTTTCATTTGCCCATTGCCTGGCAACTGTGCTCCAAGGTACTTGATGATGATGATGATGGTAGTGATGATGATGATGGTAGTGATGATGATGACGACGGTGATGGTTGTTATGGTAATGATAGAGCTTGCTAGAAAAACATTTTTTTTTTCTTGTTAAATTGCAACTGGACACTCTCCCACGTATTCTGATCGTCGTTCTTTCAATCTCTCGTAACAGATGGATCGAACCTTCCCAGCTGAGCTTCAAGATGATGTCCCTATACCGGAAACTGCAGTTTTTCCCCCTGACTAGGGCGTGGGTTTGGTTGGCCAGTAGACGCATGGGGTCAGAGCTCATGGGTTCAAAGTTCACAAACAAGGAGGCTTACCATCTTCTCAAGGTTGCTCACGGAATGAACTATGACATGGTTGGAGTTTATTCCATTACTGGCTCAGTTGTTATTCGTTTTGGTACGACATTGAATTTTTTTTTTTGAATTGATGAATTAGGTCGCAATTCGGGTGAACTAGCTTAAGATTTGTCTTCTGTCCTTTGTGGATGTGCATCTGATTTTGTAATTTTAATCTTTTTCCTTTTACGTAAGAATAATTTTGTTTAATTCCTTACCAACTACATGATCTCCTGCAGTCTGCAGTCTTATCATCTTTAATCGATTACTGACATCATCGACAAGTTAATGAACTTATAAGCAAATACGGTAATCAGTCCTGCACCATTTCAGGTCAGAAGCCTCGCAATCTCCATCTCTACCATGAAGAGCAACTTCCTTTACCTCGGTTGCCGTGACGATCCGACCGTGGACAAAGTCGCGCAGAAGGAGTACCTCAAGCTCATCGGGTTGCCGGAGGCAGACTTCGACGAATACGACGATAACTATAGGGGTAATGTCGACGGTTTTTTTGTTTTTACAATCGATTGTCATTTGGCAGCTGTTTTGAAAAGGTGATTCTGATGGTGCCTTACAAATTAATAATAATTAATAATAATAATAATAATTAATTTAGGGCACCATAGGCATATTAATTATAATTATAATTAATTATCAATTATAATAATAAATATAATTAATCCTTTTTGTCATCTTCTGTTCTTGATTATTTGTGATATATAATCTTAACAATATAATAATATTATTTATTGCATTATTTGTTGAAATTTAACCAGCTTCAAGGCATCAACCTTATAAATTTGATATTTGAGCACACTTTGCATATGTACACCTCTGGTAAATTTGTGTCCACAGTACAAGGGGAACCTTTGCCACCCAGAAAGATGAGGGGTGTCATGCTGCCCGGTCGAACCCACTACCCGTTCGGAGATGAGAGGTCAGGTCAAGTCATTGCCCAGGAAATCCTTAAGCTTCTCGATAATGAGTCCGTCAAGTAGAGCACCAATGGTAATCAGCAGAAATGCTGTCTGGAATCAACTAGGATATTTTTGGAACCATTTTTTCAGTCCACTATGTATTAGTACTTTATATTTGCTGATGAAAGAAAGAAATGTTTGAAAACGTCTCGCTCAGGAAGCCGAACAGACAATTTTACAATTTTAACACAATTACACCTTGGTTTAATGGCTAGAAAAATACATAAAAATGTATTAAAAATAATTTGATGGTGTGCTTTTACTACTATATTAAAAATTTCGAGTGGGCCACGACCCGTGCAAGGGTATAATATAACTCGAGAATATTTTTGAGGGGATGCGAACAAACATCAGGGATTACTCTGAATTCTTATGGCTAAGAGGCTGGGTTAGGATTGGTTGGCGGTCATTACTGATGCTTTAATGATTCCAAATTATGACCTGATTTTCTTCAAAAATTTCTTTTTTCCTTTCGATACGGACTCTTACATGGTTTCATAACATGCAATTATTCTACTTGTGACTCGAAAAACTGCATTTCAAAGCCTAAGACCCGCACAGGATTACAAAATTGAATTAAAAACAATAAGGTCAATCTTTTTTCTATTTCGAATGCTTGTTGTGACTAAAAAAAGCTTTAAAAATAAATTAAAAAAGAGAAAAAACACAAAAGTTTATTGGCTATCTTCGTCGTCGTCATCATCCGAGATTTCTATGAATTCTTCCTGCTTGGAGGCCGTAAGTGCGACAGGGTTGGTCGGTTGTTGTCGGATTACCACGGCGGTCCTCGGCACCTCGGGTACCAACGGCTGCTTCCTCCTGATGATGATCGGGAGTTTCTTTTCCGAGGGAACGGGCAACATTCTCGCCACACTGGATGAGCCGTGCAGATGCTGGGAGATGTTGAGGGCAGCCTGTGGCAGGGCGGAGGGGCAGTTGACCTTTGCGAGGATTACCCTTTTGTTTGGACTTTTCGACGACTGGTTCACAGGAGACTGGGGATCCGCTTTGAATATTGCGACGATGTTTCCGCCCAGCCTTCCGTTGGTTGCAAGTACAGTGTCCGAAGGTGAGGTTGATTCCTTCAATAGGACTTTAACCAGCCGCTCCTGATTGGTTGGCAGTTGATCTTTCAGTGACCCTTCTCGAACTTGCACGACCTCCACGGGCTGAGGCTTGTCATCCTGGCTGGAAGCATCGTCGCTGGAAGGCTTGTTGTCACTTTTTTCCTCGTCATCCTCATCATCATCATCTTCGTCTTCCTCCTCGTCATCACCCGAGGAGATGGAGAGTGGGGAGTCGGTCGAGGCTTCGACGGGCGTCTGAGCAGAACTTCTGGGTTTGGATTTCTGATTGTTTGGAATGTAAAAATCTCATGAATTATTAATCGATTAAGGGATTAATGGATTATCGGTGACAAAAATTTCCGAATGCTAATTATGAATTATTAATCGATTAACAGAATAACAGTGACATGAATTTCTGAATGTTCGGTTCATGCATAATTAAGTTTATTCAAATTTATGATGACCTCATTTGAATTCAAATGGCTGCTTGGAGTGAGGCTATTCTTTTTCTTGACCTTCTTGTCTTTTTGCTGTAAATATCGTTAGGATATTTGATTTATTACATTAACATAAAACATGAATATTAACATATTTATATAATATATTATATATAATAGATATTGTATATTAAAATACAATTATAACATTACAATTAAGTGTTCAATGTAATAAGCCAATCAAGCTTTTATTGCATTTGCTAAGCTCGTATATTTAATCAATTATGTTAATGATTCAGCCCAACTACAATTAACCATCACATAACCATAACCTGATGCAATTTTTAAAATAATCACCACAGTTATAATAATAATAATAATAATTATATGTATTATTACACATTATTTCATTTATTAGATAATTATAATAATTTATTACATCATCAAATCATTCATTATAATAAATAATGGTTAAAAAAAAAACAAAAACAGAGACAAAAACAGTAATCACTGACGCATCTGATCTTGTTCTCGTGCGCAAACTGGGTGGTGTACTTGAGGGGCTCCCGGATGAGCCTCTTCTCCCTCAGCCTCCGTGGCTTGTCGAGTTCTTCCGCGGGCTTCTCCACCTCTGCTTCCAGTTGTTCCTTTGAACAGAAGGAGCACTGCCTGTTTGGGAAATTATTGATGATAATAATAACAACGACAAAAATATTAAAGATAATAGTAATAATAATAACAAGAATAATAATCATAACAGTACTAACAGCCACAATAATAATAATAACAGTATTAATAATAATAACAGTATTAATTAACACATGCAAAGGGCAACAGATTCTAATGGAGCAAGCGATGACATCACCATTTAACCATGTTAACGACAGAAGTAAATAATCAAGTAATAATAAATAATCGTTAAAGACGACCGACCATCCCTGCGACTTGGTCTTCTTTGGCATCCTGGTCAGTGGAGGGTCGAGGCAATCCAGGTGATAGCTACCTTGACACCTGTCGCAGTTGGCCAATAGGTGCTGGTCTCGAGATAGTTTGCAGACGGCGCATCTGATTGGTCGGAGTGAATGATAAATTATTCATAAGATATTAATATTTACGATTAAGCTTGTGATTAAGGTCACTGAGGTTATGATGGTAAATGTATTTATATTTATGATAATGATGAAAAGCTTAACATTTTATGGTAAGAATATAATTAACGTTAATGCTCATGATGATCTCGACAATGGCGAATATCATTGCTTAATATTCACGAATAACAAAAATAATAATAATAACAATAATAATAATAATAATAATAATAATAACGTTCAATAAACAATATGTTGAATATGCAACAGCAACGAACTTCAAGAGTTGTTTGGAAGTTGCATTTTGATCGGCTTCATTCTTGGACGGCGACCTGGCGAAGTTTCTGAAACTGACGCATTCTGGTATTCTGATCCTCTGAGGGTGATTAGAATAATTTATAATCCAACGATTAACAATTTATCAATTAGTTACCATTTATATATCAATTAATTACCATTTATTTCTCAATAAATTGTCGCTTATTTATCAATTAATTATTAATTCGTCACCAACCCGTCCTGCAATGTTCATCATGAAATCCCAAAGAGTCAATCCAGTCCTTTGGGTCTGCATGCTCGAGATTGACAACGACTGTATCTCTTTTTTCAACTGGATAATGATAATATTATAATTTATTAATAATAATAGACTACTTTAAGATGGATAGGATTTTTCAGCTGAATAATAACATTGTAATATATTAAAATAATAATAATAATAATTACTTACCATAGAATGATAGCAACAATGATTATGATGATATAATAATAATAATAATAATTTATTCATGTGCATTAATAAACTCCTCCCACCTCCTCGATACGTCTGGAAACCTGCTTCTCAGTCTTCCTCATTTCCATAGCCTGCTGCTTCATTTCCTTGTACCTGCCTTTCATGCCCTCCATCAGTTCGTTCCTTTCTGCGGTGCCAGAAGAGGTCAAAGTTCATTGACGTCATCATCATCATCATCATCATGGCCATCGTCATGGCTTACTCACCGAGGTAGTAGCTGACAAAGTCGACGCTGAATGCCGGAGGTATGTAGCCCCTCTTTCTCGTGTCCTTGGCGGAGACGTCCTTTAGGAAATAAATTAACATAAATTAGCATGTAATTGACAACTTCATCGGCTGTGTGGTAAGCAGTTAAGCATTAAGTAATGTAAATTATATTATAAACGTATTCTATAAGTTGATATTAATAATAATAATATGTTAGTAATAATAATAATGTTTCATAAGTTGGTTCATAAATTAAAACAATTTATACTAATAAACTAATACTAAAAAAACTAATCGCTTTCCGACCTCGTTGACCCCTTGTAGCTCCGCCTTCCTGAGCAGTTGCTTGAGTGCATATGAGTTGCTAAGCAACATCCTAGGCATCTTTTCCTTCGGGACTGATTTTTTTAGTTTTAATTAAAATCTAATTAAATCGCTAATTGTAAATATTCAATTGTATGTACATCTCATTTAATCGTGAAAATAATAATAATAATAATGATGATAATAATAATAATAATAGTACTACTAATAATAATAATTTATGTCAACCAATGTAAACAAAGCTCGCTCACCCCAGCAAGGTTGTCTGTTACATTTAGCCTCTTGATACTTCATCTGGTGATTGCCCAACTTCCGCTGCAGACGAATCTAAGAAAGTAAAAATATTTAATATTCATTAGCTTGTAACTTATTACTTTAAGTATATTTTCACTTAACATCATCATGTAATATTATGTTATTTAATAATAATTAATTAGCTAGTAACTTATTAATTACCCCGCATCTTTAGTTTCGATCACCATTTTTCTTTACATACAGAGAAACAGGCATCATCCAAACACACGCACACACACAGACGCACACACACACACACATGCGAGCATCCACTCCAATGACGCCTTCGTTTAAAACCATCATCATCATCGTTCGATAAGAAATCACTCAACAAGCAGACGCCAACTCGTAACCAACCGAATCCCAACCCACCTTGTCTGCCTCGCTGATTCCTCTGTCCCTCTCGTCCGACTTGAGGTTCGACTGGAGTGCCAACCAGTTTCGGTGGTTGTGCCTCATCGAGAGTTTGTCCGCATGGATCTTGCAGTAGGCAAAGTACGGATCTGCTATGACCTATCGTTGGAAAGGGGAGGAGTCAATAGTGATTAGCAAGATGATTTTTATGCTAATTAGATCAGAATGATTAGATTATGATTAGTTCATTATTGTAATTAAATATAATAGGCATGTAAATGGTATTACAAGTAAATGAAGTGTCTTACCAGTTTCGACTAATTGATTATTAGCAATAAAAATGGACTTGTTTAAAAAACATGGATTTTATGTATTAATCGCATCACGACCAAGACAATGCCAGTGAAGAATTAAAATTGTTCAAACTTACATTAACCTCCTCTGGAGATGCCTCTGTGAGCAGACCTTGCCTTTGTGCACTAGGAGATTGATCGAGAGGCATTAATATTATTACTTAATTATTATTATTATTATTAAACTATTATAATTTAACCATTATTATTTAACAATTATTGCTTAACTATTTCTATGTTATTTATTCTATTATATGAGACTGATCAGAAAGCATGATGATTATTATTATTAAGTTATAGGAAGTTATTCCTTAACTAACTGATTATTATTTGACTATTTTTCTACATTATCATTTTACTCTCAGTTCATAAAACTGACGAAGGCATTTTAATTAAAAATCAGAAAATCACATTCTTAGCCAGATTGCTAGTGTTTCACTGGCAT
This sequence comes from Whitmania pigra, assembly GCA_021613335.1. Lineage (NCBI taxonomy): Eukaryota > Metazoa > Annelida > Clitellata > Hirudinida > Haemopidae > Whitmania > Whitmania pigra. Next base: position 690,700 of record JAJTWR010000302.1, read on the forward strand.
GCAGCTGGATTACAAAAAACCCAGTCCCATAGGAGCAGGTTCAAAACCCACCAAGTCACGTGGAAGTGAACCCTGCACATCCCTGCGTCGCAAGAGATGCAGACGCCCGTCCTGCTGAATCTCGGATCTTCGCAGAGAGAGCACTCCTAAGATTAATAACTCAATCAGTAAAAATAATAACTTATTACGGGAAATAATATAACCAGTAATAATAAACTATTAGGGAAAAATGATATAATCAATATAATGATAAATTATTAGCAAACCAGTATTAGGGAAAAATGATATAATCAATATAATGATAAATTATTAGCAAACCAGTATTAGGGAAAAATGATATAATCAATATAATGATAAATTATTAGCAAACCAGTAATTAGCCGATGCCAAACAAATCAAGTCGAACAAATGTTTAAGAACCTCCGTTACATAATATCTGACCAATCAAATTCAACGTACCTTTGCTCCCCACTTCGAGTAGGGCATCTCAAAGAGTGTGATGTTGCTCAACTTTTCGACGTCCCCAAAAGCTATGCCCTTGGTGTAAAGGGCGCATATCAGATGGACCCACCTGGTAGGAATTAAAATAAAATATGCAAATGAGAATTATTGCTGATGAATTATAATAATTTAATATATGTTAATGAGGCTCAACAAAGGAAACAAAGGACACCCACCTTCCGCTGTCCGTTTCTTTGAAGATGCCTCCGAGGTTCGGGCAGAGTTCGCAGTGCTGAGAGATGGAAATGTATAATCTCATTATCATATGATAATAACATTAATATTAATAATAATAAAAACAATAATAATAATAATGGCATTATTACTAGTAGTACCACTAACAATAATAATAATAATAATAATAGCAATAATAATAATATTATTAATAATAATAGCAATAATAATAATATTATTAATAATAATTATAATAATAATAGCAATAATAATAATATTATTAATAATAATTATAATAACAATAGCAATAATAATAATCATCATCATCACTAACAGGTTTCACTCCAGCCTTGCAAGCATCACAGAACCACGGTTCCATACTGGACGATGAGTCGCTGCTCGACACGGAATGCGAGTCGGACACCCCGAAACAACCTGCGGAAAAAGTGGAAGTTGAAGGTCGTTCAAGAACAGGGGCTCATTTCAATGCCTTCATAAACTGTCGAATCGAATGACATTGTTGCGAGGGTAAGTCACTAAGTGCAATGGCTAGTGTGGTAAGAGTTTGAAATAGCACTATTGTGCTTTGTACATAACCAAAAATACTCTAAAAAATAAACTAAATAATAAATTAAACTAAATAGTAATTAAATGCTAAATTAAATTAACAATGAAACAAATTATTAGATCTCAATTTACATATTTCAAGACTTGTTGAAAGAAAGTTAACGAATTATTGGTCAATAAATTGTTAACTCCTCCCTACCTTCGTGAACTGTCTCGTGGCAGTTGTCGCACTCGACGATCTCATTGGATGAGTTACTACAAGTCAATAAGGATTGTGTATAATAATAATAACAATAATAATAATAATAATAATATTTATGAAAATGGCACGAGAATCGATGTCTGAGGCATGAAATATTTCAAGTAGGAAAACCAACTTTGAATCCCCAAGGCAGACGCTGCACACAGGAACAACGATTCGCTTGAATATGTTTTTTCCGGAAGTCTTGAAATGGAATATTAATGGTAATGTTAATGAGATGGTGATGATAATAATAATAATAATAATAATAATAATAATAATAATAACAATAATAATAATACTAATAGTTCTTTTATATTGTGCCTAAATATAGCATCAGGTATTATGACAACAATGTTGATATCCCTAATGAGGTAAAGAAGTAATAGTTAGAAATGATGATTGGCAAAGTGAATATCAGCTTAGCCATCCTAATGGGTTAACTACTCACATCATCATCATCATCCTGTTGTTGGTCACTCTTTGCAGCAGACGACTGCTTGTCGTCGTTGTCGGATTGTTTGTCATCGTCTGCAACGTCTCCCTCTTCGTTCAGCTTCCTCTTTTTGGCATTTTCTTTGTTCGCCGATTCGTCATCGCTTTTTCGTTTTTCTATCGGCTTGGCGGTTTTGTCCTTCCCTTCGTCGTCGTCACCATCTTCTTCGTCGTCTTCATCTTCGTCATCATTGTCATTATCACTCTTGGTAGCTTTTTGAAGAAATTTGTCAAAATTAATATTTCGTCATTAAACGTCATGCCGAACGTGACTCGGTCGACGTTGGCTTCATACCGTTGGGGTTGTTGTTGCTGTCATCGTCATCATCATCGATGTCGTCGTCGTCATCTTCGGCATCGCTGTTGAGTTTGAAGTCGCTGTCGTCAGAACTGTCCTCGAGCGAGCCAAAATCAATCTGCATCAAGTGAGGCTTGACCAGCTTCACTTGCCTCTTCTTTGGGTCCCTTTGCACTGGGAAAACAAAAACGTCACCATTATTATGATGCTGTTAGGATGTAGCTAGTTTTAATAAAGTACTGGTAAAAACAAGCTTTAAGCAGCTTTAAGATAAAAATAAAATAACTAAATAAGACTTTCATGACATTGTTAAGTTTTGATTTGTTAGAGTGGGTTGTAAGATTTGTCTCATTTCAGTTTATTGTTATTATATTATTTATAAGAAAACTTGATTGAAAAATCGGCGTTAATAAAATAATCGCCTGATGTTTTGATTTCCTGGTCGTTCAATAAAAGATGAGGTATTAACAACTTGGTTTAGTTGAAAACGTAAACAAACCAGTCACCTAAGCTAAATTAAATGAACGCGTTACTAACTCATGGCTTTGTACAAAAATTCAACATTTTTATCAACATCCATTTCATTCCCTCCATTTCTGCCGCTCATGTTTGCCTTGATAGGTATCGCAAACAATTTTTAGTTGTTCAAATCCAATATCGTCCACTTTATTATCAAGTTCCAGCGTCGTAATGAAAGTTTGAAAGTAACTTTTATTATAATTCGTATATGTTTTACGTTTTTATTAGGGTTTTAAAAGTAGCTATTATTACTACAAATATTTAGATAATTAGCTGAAATTGCTTAGAATGTGGTAATTTTATTGAACTTTTCAGGATATATTAATTAAATAAAATTATTTTTAACGTAATTGTAAATGTTTCAAATAAAATTTATTTGTGACACATTACGGAATTCTATATTTAGAAAGCTCTTTTCCTGAAATGCTGATAATGCGAATTTCATCTTATGATTTGTGTAACAACTGAATGAATAGCAGACAATCTAAATCCAGTCAAAAAACTTATTACTCTAGTTAGAAATTACTAGCTTCTTCGAGTCCCTAGTCTAGTTCAAAATTGATGTCTTGAATGATGTCTAAAATAAATAATTATTTCAGCGTAAGGATGGAATAAACTAGATAAAGAAACCATCAATAAGGAAACGGTAAATAAATTTAAGATATACTTAGGTAAATTTGGTTATTAGAAAAAAAAATGATTATTACACATATCCAGGTCTTCTTAACCACTACAAATAATTATGTTATGTTATGTGTTTGTCGTTTTGGACAATTTGTGTGAAGACTGATAGTCACCTGTTACAAGATATTACTTGGGATATTGATTGGAATATTGAAAACGCTAAAATATTTAATGACGATTATCTATCATTCTCTTAATACAAGCTTAAACATGTGAAAATAATCTTTGTGTCCATGTTATACCAGAGGCGTTTATCATTTGTTCAGATTGATAGGTTTAAAATTTTGAATTACATAACTGTAATGTCTTAAAGATACTTTAAAGCATTCAATAAAAGTAATAAAATAATATGCTAACATTTAAAGTTATTTTGTAACGATTGTAGGAAATTCGGTTGTAATTCTTTTTCGACTACTATAGCAATGATTTCATAACAAGTGTTAAATTAAACTAGTGCATTTTTAATTAAAAAATATTTTTGGTTATTACCTTTTAACAAAAATACTACAATTTTTATTTTATTTTTTCATGAGCTAAATCTGTCAGCAAGCTGAGCTGGTATTATTCAAAGCGAAATCTGGAGTCTATGTTTTATGAACCACTGCTTTTTGTTTTACGCATTTTGTTGGATTATTTTATTTTTAGCGGGCATTTCTGGGTTTATTTGATAGTCGTCTGTTATAGTTATGGTTAGTTTTAATGTTTGCCACGAAATGGTGCTGTATAAATGACGCATTTAATTTCTCGATCGGATTTTCGTTTCCAAGAGATGATCTGGTCAACTGGGATCATAAAAAGTTAAATGTAAACGATTTCAGCTTTCTAGCTTTCTAGTAATTTATAAGGACGTTAATTGTGTTTAACGTCGTCTCTGAGTTGAGATATTATTCGCGTCCAGGTAAAGAAGTGCTAGAAACGTAAACTGTGTAGGCGTTACATTCGGAAAAGACCAACCATGTGTGACGTCCTGCCGACCATCAACGAAGACGGACCCTGCTTAGAGGGTCGCGAGAGCGGGGAGTACATGGACGAGGAGGACTGCTCGTCAGGGGAGGACAACGTTCACGACCTGGAAAGAATGGTGGAAAACATGGTGGAGGAGAAGGAAAAACTTCTGGAAAGTCTCCGAGAAACGCAGGACGAGCTGACTGTTGCCAACCAAGAGCTGCAGGAGCTGAGGAGGGAGAGGGACGCCCTGACGAAGCAGTTGTACTCGACGCAGCCGCAAGAGGTCGTCAGTCTCTGCAAGGAAGTCACCCTGCTCCAGGAACAGGTCTTGGAGAAGGATGAGGAGATCGGGGAGTTGAAGGCCGAACGAAGCAACACGAAGGTTTGCATTTTTTGAAGACGTTTCGGGCATTTTGGTTTTCTTTCGTCGGCACGAGCTGCGGACGGAGTCTGTGCTGAGCTTGCTCCGGTTCGAATGTATTCGATTCGTAACGACGGGGCATTTTTGTGGTGAATAACTGTGGATGACTGACCGACCGGATGCATTGTTCGAGTGAATTTCTGGCTGTGGTTTCTTTGGAGGCATTGCACGACTGGTCGCGTTGGTGTGTGGGAATATTGTAATTGGCAGTGTTCAAGGAATGTGAATGTGAAAGGGATGTGACATTTCATGCACACAAATGTCTTATAGTATTTTATAGTTTCTCATCTTCATCCTCCCAACAACCCGTTCTTTGGGTTGTTTGATGCGATTAATTAGGCTCAGTTATGATCTCAGACCAGGATGATCTTTTTATTATAACGTTGTAATCATTTAATATTACAACAATGAATGCTAATTAATGATTTATTATAATTTATTAATAGTTTACTATAATTAGCCTGAGGTGACATGGTGATGATGGTGGTGGTCTTGCGCACGTCATTGTTTAGTATTTATAATGATTAAATGCCTCTCCGGGTTTATACGATTTTATTTTTTATTGCCACAATCCCAAGGAAAACGTACGATATAAACATAAAATTATCATTGGTCAGAGGCTCCCACTTTTTGAGTGACCCACAACAGAAGATGCTACATTTTTTATGGAAACAATAACCGCAAAGATTTCATTTTGAGGGCAATAAAAAATGGCACACATGAGATTCTTCCTCGTTATCTAGTTATTTGGTCAAAGTCCGTTACATAACTAAGACAATTTTGGCAAAACAAGGTCTTTAGCAATAATAACTGTTATCATATATTACAATAATAATAATAATTATTTTTACCTATAACAATAATGAATATTAATATTATTATCTATAACAACAATAATGAATGAATAATAATAATTATTATTGTTATTATAATAATTTATCCGATTGGACAGTTTTCTGCTAAGTTGAAGAGCGTATTTGTAATTTGAGTCGTTTCGAAGGAGTAAATGATCACGTCGACTGCTCGGAGATTTTATTCGCTGCTGGAGTTGTTCTCGATTCTGTTTTAAACGTATCACGAGGGAGGTGTTAACAAGGAGATGAAGACAAAGGTGACAATGGTGATAATAACAACAACTACGATGATGAAGATGAAGGTGACAATGGTGATGATGATGACTACGATGATGAAGACGAAGGTGACAATGGTGATGATGATGACTACGATGATGAAGACGAAGGTGACAATGGTGATGATGATGACTACGATGATGAAGACGAAGGTGACAATGGTGATGATGATGACTACGATGATGAAGACGAAGGTGACGACGGCGATGATGACGCCGACTACGACGATGAAAATGATGACAACAGAGAGGACCTTCCCACCGGTGATGCCACAAGAATGGCAAGCTTTCACCTTTCCCTCGAGTTGATGGCTCGAGTTAACTGGTTAGAATTCACGAATATCAATCAGGAACCTCCTTGTTCCTCATTTGCATATCTATCCCCATTGCCGGAGCGGATGGATGGATGGATGGATTTCCGTGTCATAATGAAACTGAAGCGTTGTTGCTTGTTTGTGCCAGTAATCCTGCAACAGATCTTGTGTTCTTGTGAGCTTGCATTGGATTATGGATTGTGTTGCCTTTAATATTTAAGATGTCTGTTGTAGTGAGAATAATAATAATAATATTAATAATAATAATAATAATTAATAATAATAAATATAAATGTTTATTAATAACATCAAAAATTATATGTTTCCAATCATTATAATATCAATAATTATATATAATTCTATGCTAAAACACAAGGTAGATTCTTTATCTTAATGCGTGTCAAAAGTAATGTTGAATGATTTAGACCGATAAAATACTTCAAAAATCAGTTCACGAGGCCTTGAGTTCAAATCCAACTCTTTCCCAGTGCTAATTTCCACCAAGGTGACATTCCTCCCTACCGAGATTACCGATTGATTGATTGATGGGCAAGCGGTTGAACGGTTTGATTGATCAAGGAGTGTGTCTGGTCTTAAATATTCCTTCAGGATGATTAGATGCATTTTGGTCAGAGAAATTCTCTTTGCAAACATCCATCCATCAATCAATCCAGTGTACCTATACTTACGCTTACAATATGAAGGTTGCAAAACATATTTTTAAAAAAAAGCTGTCATCGTGTATTCTACATTGTTGTCGTTGGTTTCATTGAACACTCGAACAACAACAACGACATCAAAGTTAAATTATCCTGCTAATTAATTCTTCCAACAGACTGCAGACTCAATTTAGTTTCTGTTGCCAAGGCTACGCTGTCTTGCAACCAATTGCCAATTATTAGGAAGCATTATGTTTACACCATGTCACTCTTTTATGACGGGTTGTTATGACAAGGATAGATTGATGAGGATGACCAAGACGATGATGATGATGACGGCGTTAAGATTGTTTTTAATAATTATAATAATTAAAAGAATTTCAGTCGTATTTCAGTTGCATGCATTCTGAATTCACCCAATGCTGGCTACAAGCATTCAAAATGGTTATGATAAAGATGTCATTACTTCGTAATTGTTATTACTTGCATAATATAATGTAATGGATATTATGACATCCATGAGTAATGAATTGTATTATTATTATTTTTATTATTATTATTATTATTATTATTATTATTATTATTATTATTATTGTTATCATTATTATTATTATTATTATTATTATTATTACCAGTCTTCCTAACAAAGCTTATTTCAATTATCAAATTGCTCAAGTCCTACTTATTATTATGCCTCAAACTGCTGCTCTTTCATGTTAATTTGCATAACTTATTCACCTCCCTGAACCCTAACCAGTCATAGGATGTGGAATTTTTAATTTTCCAGAAATAGTTTTAGCTATCTCTCTCTTTTAGCAGGCAATTCATTCATCGGTCGCTATTGAACGATATCAACAGCTACATTCATCGGTGGTTCTCAATATTTCTGTTTCCTTTGGTTACTAGGGACTCGTCCTGATGTCGCTTGACTGGGGTGTGGGTGGGGTGTGTGAGGAATATATTATTGGAACTGTTGGAACTATTGGTCGGATGGTTTTTCAGGTTCGAAATATGTCGTCGTAACTAAGAGTTTTGAAGTCGTAAGAGGGCATTGTCTTGGAAAGATTTTAGAAATAAATTTGATTTAATTGATGGATGAATGGATGGATGGATGGATAAATGGATGAGTGGATGCATGGATGGATGGATGAATGAATGGATAAATGGATGACGAGGAAAAAAACCTCATGGCTGTTGACATTCTAATTTTTTTCATTTCCATCAAACTCTTTGATAAAAGATAACTACATTTCATATTATCCCCGTCCCTCAGGATGATGGAGATGATGGCGATGTAAATATGATGATTAAAAAATGACGATGATGATCTTGATGGTGATGAAGAAATGATGATGATGATGATGAGTATGTTGATGAAAGCAACATGGACGATTGCACGTCTCATCCCTACTGCTTATCTTTGTTTGACCACTTGATTCGCCTTGCAAACCAGGAGATTCAACCGCATACCACCGTCTGCAAACCAGACTGTCGCCAGTGATGATGATGATGATGATGTTTATGATGCTGGTCATGATATCAGTCCTCATGATGGTGATGATGATGATGATGACAGTTATGATGATGGCCGTGAATAGGCTATTGTGTCTGTGAGATATGGCCTTGGTAGATTATATCAAAATGAAGATAAGTGACTGCGATGACGACGACGACGACGATGATGATGATGATGATGACGATGATGATGATAATGATGATGATGATGATGATGATTGTGGTGGAGTTAGTTAGGATGATGATGATAATGCTGCTGTTGGCTCAGTCATCTGTGAAGAAGTTATCTCAATAAGCGGACATTAAGCATAATTGAAATATTATTCGTTTTTTAATCGCATTACATTTCTGCCTTCGGACAATTCTGCCTGTGTTTCCTTTTGATTCAAGAATTGGGTCAAGTCATGACCTCTGCTGACCTTCAGAGATAAAAATAACTCTGCTCTGCTGAGCAGAACGATGAATTAAAAGTTTTGTGTACTAGCTGAGTGGGACAAAGGGAGACAGCATTTCTTCATTGATGATGATGATGATGATGATGGTGATGGTGATGATGGTGGTGGTGATGGTGATGATGATGATGGTGGTGATGGTGATGATGATGACGATGATGATGATGATGATGATGGTGGTGATGATGATGATGATGATGATAACGACGACGGTGATGATGATGATGATGGTGGTGGCAGCACTGATGAATTAATGGTTAATTCTTAACTTGCCAAATTTTTTAATTTATCTCTGAAGGTGTTGCTTATGACTGCCCAGTTCAGTTGAAATCCTGATGAGAGACATCACTGACACTGTTGAGTAGCTTTGGGTACATCGCATGACTGGATCCCTCTGATGTAACTGTTGAAGACCAGCCACTTGATAAATGATTGGGTGAATGAATGAATGGATGAATGGATGGATGGATGGATGGATGGATGAATGATTGGGTGAATGAATGAATGGATGGATGGATGGATGGATGGATGGATGAATGAATGAGCGAAATTTAGTAACCAGCTTGTAGAACGATGGAATGAATTGGTCAAACAAATGCCAAGCCTTGATTTGCAGATCAAGAAACTCAAACCAGAACCACCAGTCTCCGAACTCTGCTTTGCTTCTCTTTGTGGCATTCTGAGATGAAGATTTATCTCTCCGCCACTGCTTGGGTAATCTCCATAGCGACCTGCTCCACCCACACAAATGACTTCATAAGACGGGATGTCGTCCGTCATGGTGGCGTGTGTGTTTGTGTGTGTGTTTGTGTGTGTGTTTGTGTGTGTGTGTGTGAGGTGTGACGTGTTGATTGACTGACTGGGTGAGCGGGTTTCCTGGATGGATGGTTGGATGGATGGATGGATGGATGGATGGATGGATGGATGGATGGATGGATGGGGGGATGAGTGAAGTGTTTCAGAATGGTATCCAATTTTGTTTACATCTGCAGGGTTCACCGTGAGCTGATAGGTGGATATTTATGGTGTTTTTGTGTTTTCTTTCTTTTTTTTTATTATAAATTCTCAGGTGGTCTGAGCGTTTAATAAAACATACATCCATCTTCGTTGATTTATTCGCTCACTCGTTCATCCTCCCTTGGGTTCATCCATTCATTTATCCATCCATCCATCCATCCATTTGTTCATACATCCATCCATCCATCAATCCATTTGTTCATCCATCCATCCATTTCTTCATCAATCCATTTGTTAATCCACTTTTAAATTAATCAATCTCAGCTTCTCCTGGAGCACCTGGAATGTCTGGTCGCACGTCACGAGAAGTCTCTGAGGATGACGGTGGTGAAGAGACAGTCGTCCGCCAGCGGTGGAGTTTCCAGTGAGGTGGAAGTGCTGAAGGCTCTCAAGTCGCTCTTCGAACACCATAAGGCCCTCGACGAGAAGGTTAGGGCGGTGCTGATGATGATGATGATGATGGAGGTGGTTGTGATGATGATGATGATGCTGTCATGACTATGGTGGTTGTGATGATGATGATGGTGGTGGTCATTGTGATGGTGGCTACGATGATGGTGGTTGTGATAATAATGATAGTGATGATGATGATGATGATTGTGGTAGTGGGGATGACGTTGATGTTGGCACATGTCCCAGATGGAGGACTTACTAATCCATTGCACCGAATTGTAAGTAAGTACGCCCGGGTTAATTACTCACACGTAATTATGTAATTATAATATTTGTAAGTGAGTATTTATACCCAGCTACATGATACAAGTTCTCGCTCTCTCTCTCTTTGTGTATCTTGTATCTGCATTCGTATCAACATTCATCATTATCACAATCACCATGCCACCTCATTTCCATTAATTTCGATTTCCTTTCCTTCCAGCTGAGGCAAAGGTTAAAGGTCGCGGTGGAAAGGATAGCTCAACTGGAAGAGGAGCTCATATTCGCCAACAACGAGGTCGTTGATCTATCTTCATTGTCAAATGTACTCAATTTATGTAGCGCACATGCGATGCCGTCAGAGGCGATTATTGCTGGCCATTTATGTAGAGCGCTCAGTTCCCAAAGGGCGCTTGTGGGGGTGCAGACTGGGCAGTGCAAACACCGTTGCTTTGCCGACGGTGTTGTTGTCGTCGTGGTCATCATCGTCATCATCACCATCATCATCGTCATCATCACCACCATCACCATCATCATCGTCATCATCACCACCATCACCATCATCATCGTCATCATCATCGTCATCATTTTCATAAAAGCCGTAATGGCGTGATGGACAATGCATCCCCTTTTAATCAGCCACGAAATGCCTGCCGGAGCTCAAGTTCTCTCACTCGTCTGACTAATTCCTGTCATTTCCCCTCCTTCCCTAAGCCGTCAGCAGCAGGTTCATCGTCATCATCATCATCATCATTCTAATCATCGGCGTCATCATCATCATCATCATCATCATCATCATTCTGATCATCGGCGTCATCATCATCATCATCCTCATCATCATCATCATCATTCTAATCATCGGCGTCATCATTATCATCATCATCATCGGCGGCTTCATTTAAAAGTCGTCGTCATCCGCCTCCTTACTTTGTACACTTCAGAGAGATTCACCATTTATCGGACGCAGAACCGATCTCAAGTGTAATGATAATAACGATGACGACGATGACGATGATGATGATGATGATGATGACGCCGATGATGATGACGACGACGACGACGATGATGATGGTTGTGTTGATTAAGAATGGCAATTTCCAAGCGCAAACAAGCTCTGATTCTCGTGTTGATGTTCTGAATCCTCTTTCCAAGACATTCCCACAGCTCGAAAGAAAATGGATTTTGACCACCACCATCATCATCATCATCGCTGTCGTTATCATCATCATTGTCATCATCATCATCATCATTGTCGTCATCATCGTTTTCCAATAGCACTGCAGAATATGGCGTGAATGACTAATACTACCAATTAACCTGTTAACCACCGTGAACGTCAACATAATTGCAGTTATTGAGTTAATATTAATTACTGGGACCACGATTATCAATGATAATGATAATAATTTATTATTATTATTATTATTTTTATTATTATTATTATTATTATTATTATTATTATTATTATTGTTTTTGTTGGGAACAGCTCTTCCAGTATCGAGAATTGGAGATGAAGTCTAAAGGAGCACCAGACGATGACCTCGACCCTGCCAAGTCTGACCTCTCGCAACGAGACGCCTCCAGAAAGGTCATCATCGTTTGACTATCTTTATTTATTAGCTAATTAATTAAATGGAATGATATAATAATAACAATTAATTAATGATGTAGCTATTGCGCTTATTAGAATTATTATTATTAACATTTAATATTAATATTTTTTATTAACATTGTTAGTAATATTTATAACATCTCGGTATCGTGTTGTTATGAACGGTTTTAGTTTAATAGTTAATTATGCGAGTAGTTAGTTTGGGTGGAGTTTCGTTGGCAGCTCATGAATATTCAATGAGCACCTGTATTGCTGTAGGAGTGCAGTGAATGTTGTGTCGGACGAGGGTCTCTGTGTGCATTTGTTTGAATTAATTTTGTTTTAAGTAAATGGAGAATGTAATATTAATCACTGCAGATTATATAATATTATAATTTTATTCGTGATTGTAATATTATAATTTTATTCGTGATTGTAATATTATAATTATATTCATGATTGTTATACTTAAAGATACAAAATGTACTTGTACTTAAGAGAGAAAACCCTATGAATTGATGTGTTTGATTGACACATACGATTAATACATCCGATTAATGCATCTGATTAATGCATCCGATTGACGCACCCGATTAATGCGTCTGATTGATACATCTGATTGATGCATCTGATTGATACATCTGATTGGTGCATCTGAAAACTGGTTGACACTATGGGTGAGTGATCATCTAGTTTTCCAACAATGAGTCAATTTTATGCTCAAGTCGTGGACATCCTCATTGCCAAAGTGCTTTCATAACGTAAATTCCCACCTGATTGATCCATCGATTGATTGACTGAGTGATCGAATGAGCCAACGAATGACAAACTCAAAGATGTCATCGAGAAATATAATGAGGAGTTATAAGATGAAGACATCGATAATGGCACAACTCCACTGAACCACACTTGGCAATCTTTTTTAAGTCATCATTTTGATGACTCAGAAGTAAACAGTGTACTCACTGGTCCACTATTTAATAAGCTGTTGATGCTGATCCAATCAACCCTCAATTACCTGCCTGTGCATCTGTCAGTACCTGTTCCTGGTCTTAATTACACGTCGTAATTCAGCTTCGTTTACGATTACATTGTAATCAACCTCAACGGATAGGTTTTCGACTTAACTCGCTGCATGACCCACGATTGCTTAATCCGGCCGTAATAATGTCGTGACCTGTTCTAATTCCCTGCTGTTTCTTTTCATCTCTTTCTGTTGCCATGTTTAGTTTGTTATTAAAATTTTTTTTATGTGTTTATGTGTAAATCTTTGAGACTGGTCCAGAGGAACACACACCCGAGTATCACCATGGACAAACCCTCACCCCCCTTTGGTCGACCGATTATTTTCCAACATTTAATTTTAAATATCTTCTCATATCGTCTTCAATGCATTTATCGACTTTATAGTTCATTATTTCGAGACAAAAGTCTGGCAACTCTTTTGTACTCGGTTTATTGGAAGGGAGCTGGCTATTCACCTGGTGGGCGATAAAATAAAATAATATGATGATAATAATAGATGGATAATTATGGAAAGTATAATTGTTGTGAGGAGGAAGATGATGGTGATGATAGTGGTGATGATGGTGATGGTGATGATGATAATAAAGACTGACCACAATCTAGTGAATATTCCGACTGAGACATGAGGCAAAGAAGTGAAGAGGCATGAATGAATGAATGAATGAAAGAATTATTGAATGAATTATTGAGTCTCAATGAGCTTTGAATTCACATGCGTTGAATTGAACTGGAAGCATAATCCAGCATGTTGATTGTGATTCGATGAATGATGATGCATTATTTTTTGTGGAAGAGTATTCTTAATGCCTGAGAAGCTAGCCTGCTAAGGTATGCCTGGCATCTCAGATTTCTCAGAATAAAGTTATTAATGATAATAATAACAATAATAATAATAATAATAATAATAATAATAATAATAATAACAATAATAATAATAACAACAATAATAATAATGATGATGATAACAATAATATTATTAATAATATTAATGGATGATGATGATGTTAATAATAGTTAGATGAAATGTAAATATTAACGTAACAATAGCCCTACAAATAATGCCTTTGATTGCGACGTAGCCGGACATTGAATACCGAACGCACAATGACATCTGACGCATTCCTAGAACTCTAACTCAAATATTTTTTCCGACCCCAACGAACTTGATTGACATTTCATACGTCCTTCCATAGCAGAGGTTATCCATGCTCATGGCTGAGAAGTCGGAGAGCGTGGAGCTGACGACCTTAAGGTCGCAAATAGCCGACCTCAAGTCGAAGGTCAACTCACTCAACGAGGACCTCGCGTTCTCGAGGAAGGAATCGTCCAAGTATGCCGAAGCCAACATGAAGCTGGAGATGGACATTAAGGAGGTCAGTTGGGTGTGTGCTCCAGTGAGATGATGATGATGATGATTATTGTGATTTATATTGTTGTTGTTATTATTATATTATTATTATTATTATGACTTTATGAATTATTACGAATTATGACTTTTCATACCACCTTCGCTTATAACCTCTGAATTTTTGTCTCTGTATATTTTGAACATCTGTATCACCACTATTATCATCATCATCATCATCATCAAACCATCGCCATCGAGCCACCACGATCACCATCATTCGTCATCGTCTTCATCACCATCCAACCAACCACCACGATTGCAGTGCAAGGCCCAGAAGGAAGATCAGGAAGAGAGGATAGCCACCCTGGAGAAGAGGTACCTCACCATCCAGAGAGAGTGCACGGGACTCCACGATGCCAACAGCCAACTCAGAGACCAACTCGACTCCAAGAACTCTCTCGTCAAGATGGTAATTATGATTATGGTCTTGATAATTATGGTGGTGGTAATTATGATGATGATGATGATGATGATGATGATGGTGGTAAATTACCATTGGTAATTGTGTTACCATTTGTTAGTTATGCTGTTATTATCACTATTAATGTTCTTGTTGTAAACCAAAAATTAATTAATTAATTAATTAATTAATTAATTGTCAGTTGGAGGAGAAGCTTCACCAGTGCTCGGATCTCCAGCCATCCCCATCCACAACCTCCCTGACAGTAAGTGACTTTAGCATCATCATCATCATCATCATCATGACATTTTATCTATTATGATTGTAATAAATTACTATTTTAAATCCAAACATTTAACAATATATATATATATTCCAATCTATTTATGCTTGACAGTTTAATTAATAATAATAATAATAATAACAATAATAATAATAACGATGATAATGATGATAATGGTAGTAACATTACTGATAATATTAATAATGGTAATAATAAATGACCTAATAATTCGTCAACCATTTCCGTCCAGAAAAGCGGGTCCTCTCTGGTCAAGGAGGACAAGACGAGTCTGGTGAACAAGATCTCAACACTCGAGGAACAACTCGAAGAACTCACCCAGGAACTGGATAGGGTGAGGAGATGATGGTGATGATTGTGATGATGGTGATGGTGATGATGATGATAATGGTGGTGGTGGTGATGATGAGGATAATAATGATAGTAGTGATGAGGGTGATGATGATGATGATGAAGATAATGGTGGTGGTGATACTGATGATGGTGAACGTGATGATGATGATGATGACTAATGCATCTCATCTTTGCCTTCTTCATCACTTCAACTGGCATCTCTGATGACTCATATGATTAAAGCTCAGGTGGTGATTGCTATGACTATAATTATAATTTCTTTCAAGTCATGACAATATTAATAATTGCAATGGTAACAACAACAATAATAATTACCTCCCATGAAGGTGACGACTATTCCGTGATGTCATAATAATAATAATTATTATCATAATAATCATTATCATCATCATAACAATAATAATTAATTTTAATCGTTAAAAAAGTTAACCTCATTACCTCATTATCCATCTCTCGCCAGATGAGGCACAGAGACCGACTGAACGAGGAACACATCGGCAAACTGTCCTCAACCGTCGACCGTCTCCTCACAGAGTCGAACGAGAGACTGCAGATGCATCTGAAGGAGCGAATCAAGGTGCTCGAGGAAAAGAACCAGGTCACGCAGGAACTGGAGCGAGTCAAGGCCAGCAACATTGACCTCCAAGTTCAAAAGGTAGTGTCGTTGATGAGGATGATTTGGTAATGATGATGATGATGTTGATGATGATTATCAGGAGTCTGTGCAGAGGCAATTTGAGCAAGTGTCTGCAGAAATGAAGATGATGAAGGAGAGGATATCACTTCAGTGAGTAGATGATGATGATGGTGATGATGATGGTGATGATGATGATGATGATGTTTATGATGATGGTGATGGTAACTCCATCAGACAAACTATGGGAATGGAGTTGGCAGCATCAGGTGATTTCTCCCACTTGTCCTGGATGAACCCAAGTCCAAATTATCCTGCACAAAACATGGTGAATAATGAACTATTTACTTAACTAATTACTTTATTTGTTCATCTATTTACTTGTATATTGTATGAGTATATATTACTTATTTAATTTTTTAATCAGGCCTCTAGTGATAATAACAATTATTCATCACATATAATAGATTTTTAATTTGAATTCACGAATCCATGAATAATTACCGATTCGTGTCACTCACCCAGGCATGGCCGGCCTCCCCGTCTGTGCAAGGGGGCGGAGTTATTGCCGATCACGATGCTGACGGACAGGAGGACAACGCCCAGGCCGTTGCCAAACTGCTCCAAGATCAACTGGATGCCATCAACAACGAGATCAGGTGGTTTGATCGTTGCCGTGACGACAAAAACGAGATTGGCCGAGTACAATTATAATTTGTGATAGTAATAATATTTAATTAGTAGAGATTGGCCGAGTACAATTATAATTTGTGATAGTAATAATATTTAATTAGTAGAGATTGGCCGAGTACAATTATAATTTGTGATAGTAATAATATTTAATTAGTAGAGATTGGCCGAGTACAATTATAATTTGTGATAGTAATAATATTTAATTAGTAGAGATTGGCCGAGTACAATTATAATTTGTGATAGTAATAATATTTAATTAGTAGAGATTGGCCGAGTACAATTATAATTTGTGATAGTAATAATATTTAATAATAGTACATATCATTGCGCAAGTACAACGATAATATATAACAGTAATTAATTAATTTTTCCTTAACTATCATTGGCTAAGTACAATAATAATAATAATAATATTTTACAATAACACCTGATTAATCATTTACACTTAACATGCATTGGCTAATTATTATAACCACGTGACCAAAAAATAGCCTTTGTGAAATGTCAAACCGTTGTCCTAACTGCTCTTCGACCTTACCAGGTTGATCCAGGCGGAGAAAGAACTCGAAGAGGTCGGAACCGCCGTCGTCGTCGTCGAAGGCAGCGACGAGACCACGGTCCCCCCCCACCACCACCCCCCTGCAGCTGGCGACGCCGGCGTCCAGTCGCCGCCGACTCCGACTTCAGGCGCTGCAGGAGGCGACGGCGACATCGTGTCGCACGTGTCACTCAACGAGTCGTGGAGGAGGGAGTTTTCTTCCGACTCGACGAACAACGGGATGCTCACCTCCTACCCGAGCCCGTCCATCCAGAGGAGGCTGGGGGTTCAGAAGTACCGACTGGTGAGTAGGGGGGGGGTGAGGATGGATGGATGGATGGATGGATGGATGCTGCTTTTGGGGATTCGTTCGTTCATTCGTGGTGAAGTTGCGACTTAAATGTCTGTTATTGTTATTGTGATTATAACTGATTATTGTTTCTGTTATTATTCTGTTTGTATTCTGATTATTTTAAGATAATTGTAAAACTCATAATAAATTTATTTCTTCTATTTAATATTTCGTTACCTTGTTATACACATTCATCACAACTAACTAACTAATTAATTAATTACCAGCGCTAATAACGAAATACTAACAAACCCTTTTTTCTTCTCTTTTGACAATCTCCAGGGGGTTTCTGCAGGCCAGCACCAAATGCCCCACTTCTCACCATCGACAGATCACTTCCTCTCATCCAATGGAAACCAAGCGGTGAGTGAATGTTCTAATAGTTAATAATAATAGAAGTTCTCATTTCGACTGGATGAACTGACTTTGAATCTTCGAATCTTTGGATCAGCCAATCATGTCCAGGGATTCGCTCTCCTCGAATTTTGTCTATTCCATGAACCAAGGGTCAATTACGCAGCCCATATTGAGGTAGGATGATGATGATGATGATGGTGGTGGTGATGATGATGATGATGATTGGGGTGATGGCAAAGAGGATGGTGATGATGTTGATGATGGTTATATTGATGGTGAAGATGATGGCGATGATGATGATGATGATGTTGACGATGGTTATAGTGATGGTGAAGATGATGGCGATGAGGATGATGATGATGTTGACGATGGTTATAGCGATGGTGAAGATGATGGCGATGATGATGATGATGATGACAATCGTGATGACTCAGCCAACCTCCTCCCATCTCGACCAGGTCCCTGGATGGATCTCAGAACAGCAGCAGTTCAAACTCGAGTCAGGACTCGCTGTTCAAATCCCAGGGCGGCAAGAAGAAGAAGCCGGGCATCAAGGTCTCCCTCGGTCGCATCTTCAGCACCACCAGGAAGAAGTACAAGGATCAGCAACAACAGCAGCAACAACAACAGCAACAACAACATCAGCATCAACAACAACATCAGGATCAACATGCCAGCCTAAGCCAACTGGATCAACAAGGTTTGAAATATTGATGATGATGATGATGTTGGAATTATTTTGTTATTATAATTATTATTATTAATATTAGATTCATCGACTATAGACTCACTTGAGCTTCCCGGCATACTTCCATCAGAGTTTGACAGAAGGAAAAAAAAGAAGTGAGTACATCATCATCATCTTAATTTCATCGTCATATTAATCACAAACATCATCATCATCATCATCGTTTCGCAGGCAGGAACTTCTGGACGAAGCCATGAAAGCGGAGACCCCGTTTGCCCTGTGGAACGGACCGACCATTGTTGCCTGGCTCGAGGTTGGTATCATCATCATCATGGTTATGTGGTAGTGATTATGGTGATGATGATGATGATGATGATGATGATGGTGATGATGATGATGATGATGGCGATGATTACATTTTATTAAAAAAGATAGCCTGGGTGTTGAGAAATGTTCTTTCAAATGGATATGTAATCGGGACCTTATCGCTTGATAAGCAATATTTAAAAAATAAAAAAAAAAGGGTACATAAATCGTGAGTATGACAAAACGAGATAATCAATTAATTAAATGAGATGAAGAGAAAAAACTAATTAATTAACCCAAATAATTGGCAATTTGTAAATTTTATCCAGCGAAGTTACGTACCATCTCTTTGAACTCTAAGGAGTGCAATAAGTAATCATGCTACAAAATTTGGTTCATCATCACCACCGCCTTCTTCTTCATCATCATCATCATCATCATCATCATCATCAACATCATCATCATCATCATCATCATCATCATCCATCATCATCATCATCATCATCGTCGACATCGCCGTTACCATGCCGTCATCGCCACCATCGTCATTTTCGCACTTCTTCCAGCTGTGGATCGGCATGCCGGCATGGTACGTGGCCGCCTGTCGAGCCAACGTCAAGAGCGGGGCCATCATGTCCGCCCTGTCGGACCAGGAGATACAGAGGGAGATTGGAATCAGCAACCCTCTGCACAGACTCAAGCTGCGATTGGCCATACAGGAGATGGTCAACATTACCAGTCCGTCTGCTCCGAAGCTGTCCCAGCAACCGGTAGGCAATGGCGTCTGTGATGGAGACGATGGCGGTAGTGGTGGTGATGATGATGATGATGATGATGATGATGATGGTGATGGTGAAATTATTGGCGGTTATGGTGGTCGCGAAAAGTGTTCAATTCCAATGTGTTCGGCTAGGTCGTTAAGTATTACTCGGTTAGTAGGATGTTCAGGATGGCTGGTGATGTGGAGTGGCGATGATGCGATGATGTGAGTGGTTATTTGTTTTCTTATTTAAGAGCAGAATTTAACAGGAATAAACAAAGGAGAAGGAATCTTGCTTATCATCGATTCTGACGGCTTATCAGTTTCGCTTTTTTATAATTGTTTCACTTTGTTCAATAAAATTCGAAAATTCTTGGAACCCTTATCTATCAGTCACCAGCGATCGTCATCGTCGTCGTCATCATCACAGCCACTATCACCATCAACGTCACTACCACCATTTTGACAACCACCACCATAATCATCACCGTAATCATCATAGCAATTTTGTCATCATCATCATTATCATCACCAGCTGACGGCTCTCGGGGAGATGAGCCACGAATGGATCGGCAACGAGTGGCTTCCCTCCCTCGGACTGCCTCAGTACCGAACGACCTTCATGGAGTGCCTGGTCGACACCAGGATGCTCGGACACCTCACCAAGAAGGACCTCTGCAATCACTTGAAGATGGTCGACGGATTCCACAGGTCAGCAGAAGGAAGGATGGATGGATGGATGAATACAGTGAGGGATGGATGGATGAATGAATACGGGGATGGATGGATGAATACATGGATGGATGGATGGATGAATACAGGGATGGATGGATGGATGAATACAGGGATTGATGGATGGATGAATGTATACATGGATGAATGGATGGATGGATGGATGGACGAACACATGGGTGGATGGATGAATGGATGAACACATGGGTGGATGGATGGACTGGGAGTGGGTGGATAGATGGATGGATTACGTTGTCGTTTACATCATTAACATAACATCATTGTTATTACTAACATTTGATTGGCTGCTATTTTAAGAACCAGCCTCCAGCACGGGGTGGCCTGTCTCAAGAGACTGAACTACGACAAGCAGGAGCTCTCTCGACGTCGGAATCAGGCCGCTCTGAACTCCAAAGGTGAGAGGTCGTTGCTATGGCAACCGGATTTTGCTTGCATGTAATTACAAAACGTACCTCGCGCCATCGATCTGACTTTAACCTCGTCGAGAATGGGATGCACTTTGTTTTTGAAGAACCTCCACCACCGTAATCAAAACCACAATCATAATCACCACCGATCGTCACCTTGCTTTCCGCTCCATCGATTCCAACCATCCTCCCCGCAGAACTTGAAGTGTGGACGAACGAGCACGTCATCCAGTGGCTGCAGTCCATCGGCCTCAAGGAGTTCTCGTCCAACCTGGTCGAGACGGGGGTCCACGGTGCACTCCTGGCCTACGACACCTCCTTCGACCACAACTGCTTTGCCGTCATCCTCCAGATTCCCACCAACAACGTACAGGTGTGAATTTTCTTCTCGTCGTGTCTTTTCGTTGTCATAGTCGTGGTTACGTCGAAGACTATTAAGTCTCGATCGTCGATCGGCAGTTAATCATTAATTATGATAATAACACTTAACTAATTACCTACTGACTAACCACCGTCACTTCAGGCCAGGCAGCTCCTCTACAAGGAGTTTGATCTCCTCCTGGGCCTCGGATCCGATCGTCGCCTAGGCCAAACCCGGGAGTCGAACCCCCAGCCCACGAGCTCCTCCCTGACGAGGAAGCTCACCTCCGTCAATACCACCCTGACGAAGGATCATCATCATCATCACCACCACCAGCAGCAGCAGCAGCGACACCAGTCGACATAGCCGCCGTCGAATGTAAAATTTAGAATCAAAATCGTTAATTAACGGTCCGTGGAATTTAGGTCATGCCGGACCGGTCGGTCCCTACGAAGCCCCATGAGACGGGGGGGGGGGTTGTGGCCGACGGTGGATCTTCGAACGTCCACCTCACCTCAAGCCTGTTGCTCGTCAGTCTTCGGTCCATTTCTGCGGTTCCTCTAGATATTGGTTTATTTATTTATTTTTGTTGTCGTTGTGGTTATAATAACAATAAAGTTAAATGTCTAAATTCGATCGATTCGTAGTCGACGAATTCTGTCGTGCGTGCGTGCGTGCGTGCGATCGCTCGACTCGACGCAGTTTCTGGTACGAATTTTGTAGACCCGCCGTGTTATTTATTGCGTCGATGATGATGATGATGATGATGATGATGATGATGATGATGATGATGATGATGATGATGATGATAGCGAAGATGTCATTATTAGTGGTAAATAACTTTTAGCAGTTAACCTTTTTTTTTGGTTACAGTGGACATGATGATGATATTGAAAATCTGTGAAATATTGGAAATCTTTAATTTTCCTTTTGGCAGATCTAATTAATTATAATTATTTTAATTTTGTTCGATGAACGTATATGTATATGTATATATATATATATATATGTATCAATATATATATTTATACATCGATGAACCCCTCATTGGTTTTCGAGATTCTCTTCCCGACCCGACCCTGAAATGTTTAACCTCTGATTGGGGTCGACGCTGCTGTTACTGTTGTAGTTTGTGATCATTATCATAATCTCGCAGAACTGGTTGATGGTAGTGTTGTCGTGGATCGGGAGTTGTTGCTGTGTGTGGTGATGATGATGATGATGTTGTCTTCGTGGTGATGTTTCGCTCCCGGCCATTCGAAGGGTATTTGTTGCTCGTCAGAGGTCTGCGACCTGAGACATTTGCGTCGGTTATTCGATGGTCTGTCATTGGCATCCGTTGTTGACCTCTGTCGTCGCATGTTCTCATTTTTGGACAACTTTTCTATTGACCTGACGTCATCATCATCATCATCACTAACTGTCTGTTAATTCTGACTATTCTGGCAGTTTCCGTACGACTTTTTAATTATCGCTTATAATTATAATTATGAATAATATTTATTATTTTATTGTTGTTGTTGTTCTTGTTACTATTATCATAATTTCACTGTCGGCGTTGCCTTGGCACAGTTTTTCCTGGACCCTGTCCACGTTGCTTCTCTGCAACAGTTGGCCGAACGGGTGATTGCAAGTGAAGTGTACGTATCAGTACACTCTTGTACTAACCTGTACAGTGTGTACGTGCGTGCTTGCACGTGTGTATGTGTGGGAGTGAGTGGTGTGTAAGCGATGCATCTGAGTAGGGTATACCTGTTCTGCTAGTGGTAACCATAATCAATATTATTATTATTATTATTATTATTATTACTAAATTGAATTGAATTTATAAATTATTATAGCCTTTTTCTAAATTTATGGAGGTAAAATAAGTGGTCCTAACGATCATATATTGACCATGTGGTGATGTTGGATGGGAATTTCAGTGTTTCCAAAAAGTCACTACTGATTGATGTTATCATTATTAACTTAACAATATCATCATCGTCGTTATTAACTTAATATCGTACACTATGTTATTAAGTTAATATCGTTATTTTTTTGTTACAATTCGAGGTCATCGTAATTTTAAAATTGACATTTTAATTGGAAAAAAACTGCTTTAATAAAGCTAGGTACTATTGCTGTTGTTGTTGTTGTTGTTGTTGCTGTTGTTGTCTTGTTACTATTATCATAATTTCACTGTCGGCGTTGCCTTGGCACAGTTTTTCCTGGACCCTGTCCACGTTGCTTCTCTGCAACAGTTGGCCGAACGGGTGAATGCAAGTGAAGTGTACGTATCAGTACACTCTTGTACTAACCTGTACAGTGTGTACGTGCGTGCTTGCACGTGTGTATGTGTGGGAGTGAGTGGTGTGTAAGCGATGCATCTGAGTAGGTATACCTGTTCTGCTAGTGGTAACCATAATCAATATTATTATTATTATTATTATTATTATTATTATTATTAATATTACTAATTGAATTGATTTATAAATATTAGCCTTTTTCTAATTTTATGGAGGTAAAATAAGTGGTCCTAACGATCATATATTGACCATGTGGTGATGTTGGATGGGAATTTCAGTGTTTCCAAAAAGTCACTACTGATTGATGTTATCATTATTAACTTAACAATATCATCATCGTCGTTATTAACTTAATATCGTACACTATTGTTATTAAGTTAATATCGTTGTTTATTTTTGTTACAATTCGAGGTCATCGTAATTTTAAAATTGACATTTTAAATTGGAAAAAAACTGCTTTAATAAAGCTAGGTACTATTGCTGTTGTTGTTGTTGTTGTTGATGATGGTGGTGATGATGGTGATGATGAGATGATGATGATGATGATCTAATCAGCTATTCAATTGGGATTTTGGCAAGTTTCTGTTTGAAAATGTTGTTCACAGAATCTAATAACTGGAACCAGTAATGTGAAAGTTTGTTCGGGAATTCCTAATCTTCGTAGATCCAGGTGATGGCCTTCTTTGTGATTGGCTGCCTGTGGTTGTTGTTTACGAATCGTTTCAACTTAAACAATAAGCCATTTTGTAGCATGAGTAGTTGGTCGCTTTAAATTTACTTGTCTTATGGAAGTTACTCACTTTATTTAGGATTACTAATGATATTGAGTTCACTTGTGCGCTATATAAATAGCGAACGTGGAGGAAGATGAAAGTTATAGTCCAAATCATCCTAGTTGTGCAACGAACTTTAATCAAATAATTAAATAAAATAAGCTGAAAGTTCAAATGAAGCGCCACATAAAGTTTAGAAATGCTTTGTGAACTGAATACGTCTAAGACATTTGCGTCCGTATTCGATGATCTGTCATTGGCATCTGTTCGCAAAATGTCGACTGCCTGTCTAGCTACTCTGGCTTTGCGTCGACAGCGTATCACCGAATGTGGGTAGCCATTTTGCGGCCGTCTGTTTAGTTGATGTTTTGACGAGTTTCGTTTGGAAAATATTATTCTCAGAATCATAATAATAATAATAATAATAATGAGGACGAATAATATGAAAGTTTGTTTATGGAATTCCCAAGCCTCGTAGTTAAAGGTGATGCCCTTTCTTGGCGTGCAGGTTAGCCGAATGGGTTACGTGCCTGCTATTACGGCGGTAATGGCAACAGTCGTAATGTGTCGTGTTCGAAACCCAGCCTGCACTGCCGCCAGCGCCCTTGGGAAGGAGCGCTATATAAATGGTTACAAGAAGCGCCTCTGACGCTATGCATATGGCGCTATATAAATGAAGTTACAATTACAATTACAATTGTGATTGGCTTACCTGTTTGTGATAGGCTCTAGTTTATAAATAGTTTCAACGTAAATAAACCAAAATATTTGATGTCGTCTGCCTGTGTAACTTTTTATTATTAACTTGATTTATGGCTTTAACTTATTGGCTTTACGTTCGTTGCAGAGTTCACTCATGCATGGAAGACTGATCACATTAAATTAGAATATATGTAACAGGGGGACAGGAAGGAAGTCGTATTTATAGCCGTCCAATGACATTGGACATTCTGAGTTGAATTTGAATCGTAATTGCTTACAATTTAAATTATATATTGTTGTTATTATTATTATTATTATTCGTTGATTTATTGTATTAGATTTTTAATTATTAAAATAATATGAAGCTGTTTCTATTACTGACGATTGTCGTAATTGCCTTCATAGCTTCAAGTGAACAAAGTAAGTCGATTATTAATATTATCGTTATTTTATTATTATTATTATTATTATTATTATTATTATTATTATTATTATTATTATTATTATTATTATTATTATTATTACATCATTTACTAAGTCACATTAAATTGTTGCAATTGCCACGGTTAGTTAAAAACTAATAATCATTGTAGACGACTTGCAATCTAACCTTGTGAAAGGGTCATTATTATTATTATAATAATATGATAATTAACCTAAACTTTGAGTTCTTACAATGGTGTGATAATTAATTTAAATTTCAAGTTATTATTATTATTATTATTATATTATTATTATTAAATTAATTATAACCTCAGAACGGAATATCGACCGATTTGTTGAATAGTTAAATTACAGTTTGAGGTCATACAAGATGAGAAAAAAAATCTTTTAAAAGATATTTATTTTTCTTTTTGAACAGAGTACAAGAAATGTGACTGCCCATTGGAATACAGACCTGTTTGTGGGGCTGATCGTCAAACATACATGAATTCTTGCTTTGCCAGATGCTAGTTAGAAATATTGGTTGATTATTTTATAACCGAAAATCAATCAAATGATATTTAATTAATTTGTTTATCATACATCCTTGTTATTTTACTAGTTAATCACATAAAAAATTTTTTTAGCTGTATTTCAGGAAAATGTATTAATTTAAACGGAACATTAATAAATGTTTATTTAAATAAATAAATTGGATTAACGTAATGGCATCATCATCATCGATGTTGTCGTCGTCATCATCATTATCATCACACCACTATCATCATCATTTTCGAAACAGCAAAGTGAATGTGGTCAGTCAAGAAGAATGCTACTAAGAGATGAATTACGTTTCGAAGAAAATAAAACATTTTATATAATAAAACATATAACTTTATTGACACATTAATGCATAATGCATTTCAATCAGTAAAATGAATCGATCCGATGAATGGATATTTTTGAATTGTTGGTTGATCGGCCAATCAGAGCAGACACATTTTTTTTTAAATAAAAAATTTGGAAATCATGTAGCAACAGTTTACCTTGATGCCATTGTCTTGAGTTTTTAATTAAGCATTCTATGAACTTTTTCCAAACAAATAAAAATCCGAAAAATAATAAATACTAACTTAAACTTAGCCTAAATTACTGGTCGTAATAACTGTGTTTCATAAATTAATTTGAATCTAAAATAATGGTGATAGTAATAATAATAATAATAATAATGATAATAATAATAATAATAATAATAATAATATAATAATAATAATAATAATAATAATAATAATAATAATAATAATAATAATAATAATAATAATAATAATAATAGCAATAATAACAAAAATAATAATAATAATAATAACCATAATAATAATCAAGTTGTTTAAACTGTAGTCCGTCCAATAGAGATCATAAGATTCAGATCGCAAGGCTATTGTATTATGTTGCCTTATGTTATGGACTTATTTATTTATTTATTTTTTAGCTAAATTAATTAAATTGTCTCTCTGACAGATGGCACCCTTCGCCAGACTTGAATTTACGACGCACAAGTATTCGTTATGAGCAATTTCAAATGTTAATAAAACAAATCAATTTTAATTGAAAAACAAATTCTAAATTTAAATTACAATTAAATACAATTTAAATTATTTTAAGTATAATTTATTCATCTAAATTGTCACTGGTGAAGGAAATATGGAGATGCTAAGGTATTCAACATTGTCAGCAAGTGAAACAGGTATTACTGAATACGAATATTTCAATCTTCAATAAATTGGTCAGTTCTTAAAGTGGCATTCCTGGTTGATTGAAAAAAGGTTGACACAACAGGTTGATTGAAATCAACTGATGCAGTGTGAAGCAGGTTGAAACCGATTGAAAAAGAAACCGGGTTGATTGAAATCAACTGATGAAGTTTGAAGCAGGTTGAACTTTATCGTTGTTACTTTTATTTATTTGTTTTTTTTTTATTTAAATTTTATTATTATTTCAGTCAAATAATTTTAAACGCCATTTTATTCAAAGGTTATTCGTAAACATACATATTTTTACGTCTCAAGTAGAGCCACCAGCATGATGATCATCATCAAGACGTGAGGTCAGCTGGCGACGATGATGATGATGATGATGATGATGATGACGATGATGATGGTGACGGTGGTATGGTGATGGTGATAATGATGATGAATATATGTGTCTATTTTTAATTATATGTAGTAATGATGAAGACTTTGACGACTATCCAAATCGCAGTCGAGCCTAGCGTTTACATGCCAATTATATATGATCTGCCAATTATATTTATATGTTTCATTTTATTAATTTAATTCATAATATTCAATCAATTCATTTCTTTATTATGTTTATTTAAATTACATGCTCGAATTTATTTGAAACAAATTGATTCTTTTTAAATTAACTTTTAACCAAATTTTTATGTCTTGTTTAGAACTTGTTCAATTCCACTGACAGTTTGTCCCATCTTTCTAAGTGTTTGGACTCGAGGATCTGAAGAAGTGCCGTTGAGAAGAAGGACCAGGATAAAGGACTGTAACACCTCTAAATGATTTTAATTTATTAATCAATTAATATTTTTCTAACATTTAAAACATGTTTGCGTAATACTTTATCAATTAAAAAATTAATTAATTATATAAAACATTACTTAATTAAAGTAATGTCCCATCTTTCTAAGTGCTTTGATTATAAAAAACATTACGTATCATCAGGTTCAAGTACCTCCGGATTATTCCCACATTGAAATTGTTTGTATAGACTCAAGAATTGGCTCTCAAAACCACCGCTTTATTGGTTACTATCGGAGTGGAGGATTCGATCTGGCGGCTGAACAATATGCTACAGACAGCATTAAATGCTTGAGGCATCTCTGTTTAAGTGATCACAAGCTTTGTCTTATGGGAGACTTTAACCTTCCTGAGCTCAACTGGGAATTTACATCGGCTCCTAATAACTCTATCTACAGGATATTTTTGGAGTTTTTCAACGACCTCGGCCTTCACCAATTTGTCAACTCTCCAACACGAAATAACAACATTCTCGACCTGATCTTGTCTAATGACCCACTACTGATTTCAACGATAGAAGTAACTTGCCCACTTGCCTCGTCAGACCACAACATCATCACTTTCCGCCTGAATGGTACAACTCCACATACGAATATATCATCGCATGGCTACTATGACTTTAATAGGGCGGACTACATTAGCCTGAACAACTTCATATTCGCGATCGATTGGATTCAGACTTTTCAGAGATGCTTATCAGTTGAAGAGTGTTGGACAAATTTCATGCTATGTCTGAAAGAGGGCATCAAACTGCATGTTCCCTTTGTCTTCAAGGGCTCTGGAAATATCAGAAAAGTTCCACATGAAACCTTACTTCTGAAAAAGCTTTACAAAATCAAACTCAAATACTGGCGCGAGTGGAAATCTAGTCCTGATCTTCAAAGAAAAATCAAATATACTAAGTTTTCAGAAAAATGCAGCAACCAACTTGCGGCATATCGGGCCAAGGAGGAAATGAATCTCATTAGCAAGAATAATTTAGGCAGCTTCTACAGATATGTTAAAAACAAGCTGTTTTGTCACTCATCGATTGGAGAAATAACAAAACAGGATGGAAGTATGACTTCAAATTCATTGGAAATAGCTGACACATTCAACACCTATTTCTCTAGCGTTTTTACAGCTGATGATGGAACTACATACGACCTCACTCGACGTTCTACCAAAATCTTGGATACAGTCCTAATCACTCATGATGCTGTCTTACAGACTTTGATACAGCTGGAACGTTCTTGCTCACAAGGCCCCGACCACATTCCTAATATTTTGTTAAAAAGCTGTGCTTTTAGTTTGTCATACCCACTCCATCATATCTTTAATCTCTCCCTTAATAGCGGACTTATACCCACAATCTGGAAAACAGCTCATGTCATTCCCATTCACAAGAAAGGTCCAACATCTAGCCCCTCGAACTACAGACCAATCTCATTGACATGTACCTGCTGTCGAGTCCTGGAGAAAATAATTAACAAAACGATTCTACATCATTTAATTTCTCTGGACTTAATATCTCCTCAACAACATGGATTCAGACCATTAAAATCGACCACCACAAATTTGCTGGAGTGTGTTTATGACTGGACCACTTCACAGCAACAACATCAGCAAACAGATGTAATCTACTTCGACTTTCAAAAAGCCTTTGATTCTGTATCTCATCCGAAATTACTGAACAAAATTAAATCGTATGGTATTACTGGAAACTTGTATCAGTGGCTTTCCGATTTTCTGTATCAAAGAAAACAACATGTCCTCATAAATGGCTCAATATCCAGTTCGATTGACGTTACAAGTGGTGTGCCACAGGGAAGTGTTTTGGGCCCTACTTTGTTTCTAATCTACATCAATGACATAGTTGACTCCCTACCTAAGGATATCACAATTAAACTATTTGCCGATGATATTAAACTTTACAAATCTCTGCCAATGGAAGATTCTGATCTTCAGAGAGGCATCGACTCACTCACTACATGGAGCAGGAAATGGCAGCTAAACCTAGCCAAGGAAAAATGCTTTAATTGCTCAATTAAAACCAGTTCCAGGAATAGACCCTGCCCACAACAATACTACATCGACGATATCCTGCTCACCACTGTTGATCAAACCAGAGATCTTGGTGTCATCATAGACTCTGACTTAAAATTCCGGCTTCACATTGACAGCATCACACACAAAGCTGCAGTCCGTTCAAGACTGATTCTCAAATCATTCACCTCCAGGGACAAGAATCTTCTCACCAAAGCTTTCTGCGTATATGTCAGACCAATCCTAGAGTACAGCAGTCAGGTCTGGAACCCTCACCATAAATACCTGATCGAGAACATTGAAAACATCCAAAAGAAATTTACCAAGGCCATCCCTGCTGTCGGACAGCTAAAGTACCATGACCGGCTCAAGGCTCTACAACTTAAATCGCTTGAACATCGCCGTTTAATAGCTGACCTCTGCTTATTATACAGAATCATCAATAATTTAACATCAACTCACCTTAAAAACCATATTCATTTTACAAGCTACTCATCCACTAGAGGTCATCAATTTAAACTAAGGTCATATTTTTGTGCAATAGACAACACCAAATATTTTTTCACAAATCGAATTATTAACATTTGGAATAAAATACCTAATAGCTTAGTTTCAGCTAGTACCTATAGTCGCTTCACCTCCCTTCTCAATGAATATGACTTGTCTCCTTTTCTCGTTTACTACTGATTGAACCTCTCGTTAATTTTCATCATTGCTTTGCTGTTTGATAGTGGGCAGGTAAGAGGCTTCGGTCCTCTACCCACTTAATAAAAATTAAAAAAAAAAAATTAATTAATTTAATTTTGTAATAATTTAATTTGACAGGTTTTTAGGAGGCTGTAGAATGGAAGCAATAAGAAATAATTGTGAATTATTTATTCAAATAATAATAAACTATGAAATAAAAACTTTAGAATCATCATAAAATCATCTTTTATTATTATTGGAAAAAGACCCAGGTAACTGAGCAAATTGTTTATTCAATTTATTCATTCAATTTATTCATTCAATTTATTTATTCAAATCATCGAAAACGAATTAATTTCTCGTAAATTGTTCAAAGAATTAGCAGCGTAGGATGGCTCCAATGGACTGTTCTTTTAATAGCGTCCTTTGTGAGGTTCCATGGGATTGTTGTCATAGTTCCACGGTGTCATGTGCTCATGGCAAGGTCCAGGATATTTAACTTGAGCCCCTCTAATAACATGGTGATGACGATAATAATAATAATGATGATGATGATAATAATAATAATGATAATAATAATAATAATAATAATAATAATAATAATGATAATAATAATAATAATAATTATAATAATTATAATAATTAATTATAATAATTAATTATAATTATAATAATTATAATAATTAATTATAATAATTATTATTAGTAATAATAATAATAACAACAATAATAATGATAATAACCTGCTATTACTAATAAATTCACTTCACTGACTTGCAATTGGCCCGGCATGGATTGTCATGAGTCTTTCCGTCTGTTCCGCAAACGGGGTTCACATCGAAGGGGCAGCAACAGAGGTTACGAGCTTTATCATCACCGGGACCATTCAACAGTCCTGTGACAAGTAGACATAAATTATGTTAATTATTGTTTTTAACGACAAAATCAAGAATTCACTCCTCGTGAATTGTTACCATTGAGGTCGAGATCTACATCCGCTTTAACATCATCCAACAGTCCTGTGATTAGAAGTAGACATAAATTATGTTAATTATTGTTTTTAACGACAAAATCAAGAATTCACTGTTCGCGTTCTATTTAAAGTCGCAAAAATATTAAAATATTATGCAACGTCTTATAAATATTTAAATTATGTGATATTTATGTCTCTTAAATTAGTTAACTAACGTTTAGAAAATATTTAAAGCTATTTAATTTATGACCCTTTAAAACGCCAAGAAAAACTCAATCCTCGCAATACCTTGTTTGGTGACCACAGCCAGTCCCAGGATAAAAAGACAGTACAGTATGTTCGACATCTTAACAAGACAAACTGAAAGTCAAATTAGTTAAAAATAACTAATAAATAACAATTAAGAGCTGAATATTAAAATAACCAATAATAAATAATAGAGTAGCTCAATAAATAATGATAAAGAGTAATAATAATAATATAAATAGTAATATAAATATTAATTAGCAATACTGAATAGAATAGTAGTTCAATTATTAATAAATAATAAAACGTTTAAATAATTAATAATGAAAACTAGAATAATATCTTGTCCACTGTATGTAAATGTTTCCTAACAAGATCTTATAGCAAGAAGTTAATTGATCATAGCAACCTTTGACCTTTCGAAAGTGTTAACCAATCGAATGGATAATTCTACCATCCCTGCCGTAAATATATACTTTCAAAATTGCCTGCTTTGAGCTAATCAATCATTTTAAATCATTATTAATCATTATTAATCATTTTTAATCATTTTTAAACAATATTAATCATTTTTAATCATTTTTAATGATGCAAAAAGTCGACTTTGTGTCAGCGGTTTTATTGATTATCTTGTCTCATGGTGTTTGGGAATGAATATTTGGACATATTTTTACTGTTTTATTTTTATAATATTTTATTTTTATGAGAAAATGTACGCTCATTAATTTTTTTTACAGCTGCCGCATTTAATACCGATACTATAAATAATTATTGAATTAAACATTTAATTTTAAACTCGATTATTTTGTTTAAAATTATAATTTATTGTAAATGAAATGTAACATGGTCCATACTTAATAGGTTGTTATAAATACAATTACAAATATTAATAATTGTAAATATTATTATACTATTATATATTGTAAATTAATTTGATATTTAAACTTACATGATAACTTGAATTATCGTAACCAAAATTATTTTTATTTTTTAAAACCTAACAGTTCACATGTAAAATTATTCTGATGGAATATTTTTATTTTATCTTAAGTTGTAGTTCAAATAATATTGAAACTTTTAATATAAACATATATATAATATTATAATTATTATTATTACTTATTATTAGATGCAGCATCATAACATTTTTAAACAGGACTTCATCTGAAGTGAAAATGCTAGTTATTAAAATTTTGCAAACAAAATTTGAACCCCAGTTTCATAGCGTCCTAGCGTATGTGAATAGAATGCATAGAATATTATAGATTGAGTGCACAATTTAATTTGTGAAATTATTGAATAAGTATCGATTAGATTGCTGTAAATTTTCCCCAGATTTTCGAAGATAGTTGTCAGTTGTATGAAAATTGTTAGACTTTCTGCTCTTGCTACAGGTTATGGTATGTTTTTAATTTATTTATTTATTAAACCGATGATATGAAGTTTTACATGTATTACGTATTATAAATATTTATTATAACATTATTAAAGCTGTCGTATATTAACCACTAATTGTTATTCGATATTTCTCAGATTTTTCACTAAAATTTCATTTAAAATGAATTTCTCATGCATTGGTTTAGCTATGGAGACGTTTAATGGAGACAAACAGTGAACAATCGACATTGTTCTGAGTGGTTGAAACTGGAATGGCTAGCTAGCTGGCTTTACTTATCTAGAGGCAGATTGTAGCTGGTCAGTCGAAGTGTTATTCTATAGTCGCTTTTGTTGTGTTCCACTAATAAGCTAATCAACTTAATCTTATAAGTATGACTTATTTCACTGAAAAATGCATGTGTTGATGTCACGTACCCTAACCTAACACACAGTTATCAGAAAAATGGTAAGTAATTGTATAATTTTTCTTATTCGGTAAAGCTGATGATCGCTCAGTTATTCCAGAGGCTGTTAATATAACAGTTAAGAAATTTTAATAACTTCGTTATTAATAATTTTCTAGAATAACCTTCTTATTAATATTCACAATAACTTCATTAATAATAATAAAAATAATCATAAATTGTTATATTTCTTAATCGAAATTTCCATATTGTCAGAGTTTCTGGACGGCACCAGTCTTGTTGTTAGCAGTCTCCGTTCTTCAATTGATTTCAGCTGAAAATATAGAAGGTATTTACAGTGACCTTGTTATAATAATTGTTATTATTGATATTATTATTTTAATATTTAGTATGTTTAATATAATATATATTTAATATATATCTGTTAAGATATACTTTTATAAAATAACTACTTATAATAATAATAATAATAATAATAATAATTTAAAATTGTAGCAAAAACAAGATGGATATACAAAATCGATTGGAGCGACAACAACACAAGATCATTACCTGATTCCATCCAAATCGGCATTGAACTTGATAGAGGTAAAGTAACTTTGAACCTAGTTCGGCGACCCACTTTGTCAAACAAGTTACCCTTGGTGGTGACCCAGTTAGAAGGTCAAAGGTCGGTTTGGAATCCCTCTGGCGACGAGGTAAGACTATTCGAATTTGTAATGTTGGAGAGTTTAGGAGGTTCGGAGTTGATTCAAAATTGATCGAAAATTTGATTTTGCTTAAAAATAAATTTTTTTTAAATAATACTTTTAGCCATTTGTTAAATTAATTTTCTTGAACAAATGTGAAACTTAAAAGTACAAAAAGTAATTTGACATGCCTAGCCCACGGGCATCTACAGGGACCCTTCAACTGATGCTTGTGCCACTGTGGTCATCAGGGAGGTGAACAGGGTCAAAGAAGTTCTATACGTGGGTCATCTCCATTAATGTTGTTAAAAAATAAATAAGTATAACATAAATAGAGCGATTAACACAAACTCTTTATCAGTCAGTTTATAAATCCTAACTCATACAATCTTTAAATATATTATCTTTATACTATTTTATACTTAATCTTTATACTATTGTATAAAAATTGAAGAAAATAACGATGTATTTATTCGACTTGGAATTCTTCAAAGCACAGATTATAGTAACAATGTTGTTTATATTACTTTTACAAACAGTAATAAATAAATAAATAAATAAATAAATGAATTAATAAAAGAATGAATGATTGAATGGATGAGTTGGACGGATGGATGGATGGATTGATGGATGGATGAATGAATGAGTGAATAATTAAATTTTTAAATCAATAAATCATCTAATTCGACTCATCAGATGATGACATTCACTCACGGAAATAACTCATTCTCCTTGGAACCTGTCTTCAAAGAAGATCCATCTTTGGATAAATTGGAGTTTCAACAACGCAACAACAACTTTCACAACAACTTTCACAACAACAACAACAAATTTCTCATCAACATTGATGGCAGACTTCATTCAATTGTTGAAAGGCCAGTAACAACAAAATCGACTCTGAAAGTTCAATTGGACAAAGGTAGGAATTACCACATTACCTGCATTAACCAATTGCATTGTAATTAATTTGCATCCAGTAGAAAATTTAAGGGGTTAGGGAAGGTTGATATGCCTGTCTGTAACTTTGGAGCGATTCAATTTAGCGCCATTCACGCTTCAGAGTTCCTCGGATGTACCGTTCATAATATTATTATTAATATTAATATTATTATTATTATTATTATTATATTATTATTATTATTATTATTATTATATTATTATTATTATTATTATTTATTATTATTATTATTATTATTATTATTATTATTATTATTATTATATTATTATTAATTATTATTATTATTATTATTATTATTATTATTATTTATTATTATTATTATTATTATTATTATTATTATTATTATTATTATTATTGTTATTGTTATTATTATTATTATTATTATTATTATTATTATATATTATTATTATTATTATTATTATTATATTATTATTATTATTCTTATTATTATTATATTATTATTATTATTATTATTCTTATTATTATTACTATCACCCTTCTTTTAGATTCAAATTAATTTATGAAACACAGTTATTACGACCAGTAATTTAGGCTAAGTTTGAGTTCGGCAAACCAATTTTATGCACATCATTGCTCTATCTCAGTTACAACATCAGTTACGAAGCATTAAGTGGGACCGATTTTCGAAAAATTCAAACTTCGAAAAGTAGAGGGACCACTAAAAATGGCAATTCTTTTAAAATAATGGATGGATGGAGGATGGATGGATGGATGGATGGATGGATGGATGGATGGATGGCTGGATGGATGGATGGATGGATGGATGGATGGATGGATGGCTGGATGGATGGATGGATGGATGGATGGATGGATGGATGGATGGATGGATGGATGGCTGGATGGATGGATGGCTGGATGGATGGATGGATGGATGGATGGATGGATGGATGGATGGATGGATGGATGATGGATGGATGGATGGATGGATGGACCATTTTATTTTCAATTCGTTAGATGACACCATCTTAAATGTAATTAATTATTTGTTTAATAATTTCCAATCATTTCCTTGACCCAGGGGAAATTACTGTGAAATGGTGATGATGATGATGATAGTTATCCCTGTTGAACTTTTAAATAAAGCAATGGTTTCTGAACTACAAGGGTTTATTTACTGAAATGTTGAACTGATTCAGCAATTTAATAAAGAATTATTTCTAAATTAAGAATTTATTCGACCGAAAATTAAGTTACAAATTTATTCACACGAATCTGTAAGACTTGCTGGAATTACAATTACTTTTAAGAATGAATTAAAAACAAATGCTTTTCAAAGTTCAACATCACATCTCGAGGTAAAACAACTTTTCGGAAATAATTTTCCCAGAAAATGTTCGAAATAATTATTAAATAATTATTTTATAATTGTCCTTAAAAGAATCCGCCCTCAGGCTTATTTCTCATTTCTTCTGGAACTTTACGATTCGATGATTTTATAAACAAAATAAACAAAAATAAAAACAAAGTAAAATAAATAAATAAATTCAAGCGAAAATCAGAAATTGTTTTCCCCGAGCAACGAACAAACGCTGACAAATTGGAATTCTGTTAAACGAAGAAATCTTCTGACGAATTGTTGAAATGAAATTTTTAAACGTCGATTCTGTTGTGAAATTACAGCAATCTTTTTTTTTAAATCATTTACGCAGTTGTAATTTATCTCCTGATAATCGAGGACAATTGTAATTCTTTGTAATTGATCTCCTAATATTTATCGGTAATTGTAAGTCATTGTAATTTAATATCCGAATATTTATGAGTAATTGTAAGTCATTGTAATTTAATATCCTAATATTTATGGGTAATTGTAAGTCATTGTAATTTAATATCCGAATATTTATGGGTAATTGTAAGTCATTGTAATTTAATATCCGAATATTTATGAGTAATTGTAAGTCATTGTAATTTAATATCCTAATATTTATGGGTGATTGTAAGTCATTGTAATTTAATATCCGAATATTTATGGGTAATTGTAAGTCATTGTAATTTAATATCCTAATATTTATGGGTAATTGTAAGTCATTGTAATTTAATATCCTAATATTTATGGGTAATTGTAAGTCATTGTAATTTAATATCCTAATATTTATGGGTGATTGTAAGTCATTGTAATTTAATATCCTAATATTTATGGATGATTGCAAGTCATTGTAATTTAATAACCTAATATTTATGGATGATTGTAAATCATTGTAATTTACCTCCTGATATTCACTGATAATTGCAACAACCCGTAGGAAACACTGACTGAGCAACGAAAAAGTTACAATTTGAAAGGACAAACCGATTTGAAAACGAGGGGAATCTTTACACTCAAAGAAAATTCACAAATTCTACCGTAATCCACTCCTTCCGTCATTGTGCTACTCAAGAACAGGAATTTTTCCGCTTTGACACACACACACAGACATAGTTGCACACAGACATAGTTGCACACACTCATACGATCATTCGTCTTTGCAGAAGTCGTCTGCATTTTCGATGAGAAATTCGCGGCACATAAATCATCGTTTAAACAAGTCACACGAGAATTGGAAGTGGGTTGCTATTCAGGTCTTTCGAGATGACGTTAACGACATCATCATCGTCATCATCATCGTCGTCGTAGTCGTCGTCGTCATCTTCTCATCATGTCCTCGATTTAAATGCAAAAAACAATTTTTTGTTATAAAAATAAACTTCTTTTTATTCAATTTAATCACCAAGAAGATTGAAAACAATTTTTTTCACGTCGCTTCGTCATTGCTAAATTAAGCCTCACCGTCATCGTCATCATCATCCTCATCATCATCATCATCATCATCACCGTCATCATCATCATCATCATCATCATCACCGTCATCATCATCATCATCATAATCTATGTGGATGTCAAGACGTTACAACTAGCACGACCTAGCAATGAAAATAGAGTATTAGCGATAAACTAGTTAACCAACCAATCAGACAGCAAATCAATCAATCAATCAACCAACCAATCAATCAATCAATCATCAATCAATCAATCATCATTAAATAAATAAATCAATAAATCAATAAATCAATCAATCAATCAACAAGTGCAGATACATCATCAAACATCTAAAAAGACTTGAGACCCTGTAATCAGGCAGTGCAGCAAAAAGATAAACAACGAGACATCATGAGATTTGTAATGAATGAATGATCGATTGAATGAATGAATTAAATTATTATTCGACAAATGAATAAATGATTGAGTGATTGAATGAATGAATGGCGTAATGAGTGAATGAGCGAGTGAATGAATGAACGAATTCCGAGAATTAGTCCGATAATCGCAGGAGTTTATTCGGAAATGGATGGATGGATGGATGGATGGATGGATGGATGGATGGATGGATAGATGGATGAAAGGACAAGCAGCAGGAAAATTGATGAGAATCGACAAAAAAAAAACAATTTCAATTGGAAACAACGTTTGGAAAACGAAAGAATTGCGGATTTCATTCGAATTAACTTACAAGAATTCAGGATTGTTTATCTTCTAAACAAACATGATTTTCTTTTTCGAAGAATTAAATAAAAGAATAACGTAAAATAAAATATAATGGTAATAATAAAAAAAATAAAAAAGAATAAATACCACGCCGATATCCGCTTGAAATTCACTAATTCAATTGGCCAACCAATCAATCAATCAATCAATCGAACAGCCAGTCAACCAACCAACCAATCAATCAACCGATCAACCGATTCAATTCAAAGCATTTCAATCACATTTGGCATGAGATTCGAGCAGAAGTTTTTCTTCTCCTTCGCGAACGCTCGTCTGCGTCTGCAAACAGCGGTTGTCATGACAACGACGCTGTGATCTCAGTGACCTCCGATCGGCAAGCTTGGTGGGAAGGTGAAAGGTCGGATTATTTGACCCGTTGACCTTTTGACCTTTGTCCTTCTGAGGTGCTTTTGCACTATGGCACGGAATTAAAAAAATATTTGCCGCAATTCCATCTGCAAAACGATTTTAAAGAAAAACGCAAAAAAAAACCATTTAAATGGCAGAGGTCGGTAATATTTGAGGTGAATTAATGAATTGATTCGTAGTGTTTACGATGAATTAATGAATTGATTCGTAATGTTTACGATGAATTAATGAATTGGTTCGTAATGTTTACAATGAATTGATTCGTTTACAAACATTATCGACGTGAAACAACCCAAATCTTTGGTCGGAATGTACAGCAGAAAGAATTAATCGCCTGACCACTGTTTAAAACATACTCACAATAATAATAATAAATTACAATAACAATAAAATGCAATATAAAGTAATTATAATAATAATAATGATAAATAATAATAATAATTAATAATAATAATATTAATAGACCTAATTAATAGGTAATTTCAAGATATTCAATCTCCATAGTTACTCATTTTTGTATGTACAATTCGAAAAACAATCACAACACAACAACAACTACCACTGACAACAACTACAACATCATCATCATCATCATCACATCATCATCATCATCATCATCATCATCATCATCATCATCATCATCATCATCATCATCATCAATCATCATCATCATCATCATCATCATCACATCATCATCATCATCATCATCATCATCATCATCATCATCATCATCATCATCATCATCATCATCATCATCATCCATCATCATCATCATCACCATCACCATCATCATCACCATCACCAACAACAACAACAACGAGACGAGCAAATATCAATTGAGCGCGTAACGACGTTATTTCTGGCGCCAATCTGACGCAGTCGAAAGTCCAGCCTTTGAAACAGCGCTAAATTCAGCGTGCGTTTTTCAGCGTTCAATCCGTTCGTCCGCTGACGCCGTCGGCGCCAATGCAACTGCAAATGGCGCATCGATAAAGCACAGTCTATGTAAGCGCTCCAGGGAAAAGCTCCGGATAAGGGGAGCCATTAATTACCCCACTATGGTGATGATGATGATGATGGTTGTGATGATGATGATGATGATGATGATGATGATGATGATGATGATGATGATGATGATGATGATGATGATGATGATGATGTGATGATGATGATGACGGTGACGGTGATGATGATGATGATGATGACGGTGACGGTGATGATGATGATGATGATGATGATGATGATGATGATGATGATGATGATGATGATGATGATGATGATGATGATGTGATGATGATGATGATGATGATGATGATGCTGATGATGATGATGATGATGATGATGATGATGATGCTGATGATGATGATGATGATGATGATGATGATGATGATGATGATGATGATGATGATGATGATGATGATGATGATGATGACGACGATGACGACGGTGACGGTGATGATGATGATGATGACGATGACTATGACGATGATGATGATGATGATGATGGTGGAATCAAGTCGTTCAAAGGATGGATCATCGTCGTCGTCATCACCATTTATTTTTTACTGAAAAGTCACGAAAAAAGAGAAAAAGGATTTCATTTTTAAATTAAAAATTTAAAAAGTGAATAATTTAAGAATATACTTCACTTTTAGAATTAATTTAACTTAAAAAATAAAATAAAAGTGAATATTTTAAGAATAAGCTTGGAAGTGCTTCATTTTAAAAAATAAAAAAAAAAGATAATAAAATATGATACTTATGTAATTATAATAAAATATGATACTGATGTAATTATAATAAATATCGACATACATTTTTTATTGATATTTATCCTTACTTATTATTATTATTATTTTCATAATATTAATAATTATAATTTATTATATATTATTTATTATTTATTATTTAATAACTTAAATCTCTATGGCGCCTTAAGCGTGCACCGGAAGCTTAATAATAATAATAATAATAATAATAATAATAACATTAATAAAAATTAACAATAATAATTATAATAATAATAATAATAGAAAATAATTATAAATTTAAAAGAAAATCAATTCACTCCTCAGACTTTAAAAAAAGACATATGTCATGGAAAGCGATTTGCAACATTTAGTGGACCTTGTTTTGACGCGTAGAATTGACGATCTGACGTGGGAGGTCGCCATGTTGCAAGATGGCGGCTGATGCACGCTTGACATTTGTTTTCTC